>JAWDGP010004216.1:7500-15214 GCA_033675545.1 Elysia crispata
ACTACTACTACTACTACTACTACTACTACTACTACTACTACTACTACTACTACTACTACTACTACTACTACTACTACTACTACTACTACCATTCTTTTTCTTTTTTTTACCTTTGCCTCTGTCCCTCTTAACCTTTCTTTTCCTTGCCCTCTCTCGGTCTACCCCCTCCTTGTCCAACCAAAACCCACATACTTTTGGCTGCGGGAGTCGCCACTCATCCACGCCTCCCAAACCCAACCGTTTTTTAAACAATAGAAACGAGGCACTCGTAACTCTCTATCGGAATCTCGGGTGAGCCCCGCGCTTGCACAACGATCAGTCTCAGGCCCTGGGTCTAGTGAGCCCCGCGCTTGCACAACGATCAGTCTCAGGCCCTGGGTCTAGTGAGCCCCGCGCTTGCACAACGATCAGTCTCAGACCCTGGGTGTAGTGAGCCCCGCGCTTGCACAACGATCAGTCTCAGACCCTGGGTCTAGTGAGCCCCGCGCTTGCACAACGATCAGTCTCAGGCCCTGGGTCTAGTGAGCCCCGCGCTTGCACAACGATCAGTCTCAGGCCCTGGGTCTAGTGAGCCCCGCGCTTGCACAACGATCAGTCTCAGGCCCTGGGTCTAGTGAGCAGCCAAGCGCTCTGTTTACTGCTGAGCAGGTGCAGGTTAGGCACTCCGTCTAGTTTTCCTTTCTGTGAGCTTAAAAGTCTCAATTTCAATCGACAGTTACTATTTTGAAAAAAAAGAGGGGGGGGGGGGGGTGTCTTGGTTTTGTACCTTTTTCTGTCAGCTGAGTCCGAACTTTTCCTTCTCTCCCAACCACTCCTATCCAACATTTATGTCTTCCCATATACCTCCGCAAGTCCTTGTTTCTATCTGTCTCTTCTGCTATTTGAAACTCTTTGCGTGAGTGTGTGTGTCTGTAATGAAGAGAAATCATCCTCTAAAACACATCGAAAAATTATCCGCTCTCACTTATTTGGGCTTACTAAAATTACGTTTCTTCTACTTTGAATGTAGCTATATATTACGGCGTACGACTCTATAAACCGTGAACAATTTTGATGTAACCATTTAGGTCCTAGTAAGCTAATGTGCATGGGAGAAAAGGCTTCGACCTCCTTCATTTAACTAACCCTTACACTCACTCGCTCATATCCCTTCCTTTAACTAACCCTTACACTCACTCACTCATATCCCTTCCTTTAACTAACCCTTACACTCACTCACTCATATCCCTTCCTTTAACTAACCCTTACACTCACTCACTCATATCCCTTCCTTTAACTAACCCTTACACTCACTCATATCCCTTCCTTTAACTAACCCTTACACTCACTCATATCCCTTCCTTTAACTAACCCTTACACTCACTCATATCCCTTCCTTTAACTAACCCTTACACTCACTCATATCCCTTCCTTTAACTAACCCTTACACTCACTCATATCCCTTCCTTTAACTAACCCTTACACTCACTCACTCATATCCCTTCCTTTAACTAACCCTTACACTCACTCACTCATCTCCCTTCCTTTAACTAACCCTTACACTCACTCACTCATATCCCTTCCTTTAACTAACCCTTACACTCACTCACTCATATCCCTTCCTTTAACTAACCCTTACACTCACTCACACATATCCCTTCCTTTAACTAACCCTTATACTCACTGACTCATATCCCTTCCTTTAACTAACCCTTATACTAACTCACTCATCTCCCTTCCTTTAACTAACCCTTATACTCACTCACTCATCTCCCTTCCTTTAACTAACCCTTACACTCACTCACTCATATCCCTTCCTTTAACTAACCCTTACACTCACTCACTCATCTCCCTTCCTTTAACTAACCCTTACACTCACTCACTCATCTCCCTTCCTTTAACTAACCCTTACACTCACTCACTCATCTCATCTCCCTTCCTTTAACTAACCCTTACACTCACTCACTCATCTCCCTTCCTTTAACTAACCCTTACACTCACTCACTCATCTCCCTTCCTTTAACTAACCCTTACACTCACTCATCTCATCTCGCAATCTCGACCTCTCCCATTGGTCACCCGCCTTAGTTCTTATCTTCCCCATCTTTGACAACCTCTCTATGGAGAGCATCATCGGCCCCGGCCCTCCACCTGTGGATCAACATCTCAACATTCCCTCCACGCACCCACACACCCCACGAACACAAATTTCAAAACTAAACGTATTTTATCATTAAACACGTGTTATAATTCAGTTTCTCTCAGCCATCGAAGCTTTGATTGAAAAAGTATCTGTCGTTAACAAATCACCCTCACTATATTCCCTTAAGACACAGCTCTGGGCCAAGCATGATGGGTATTAAAACCATGCCTTGTTTAGTCTTTGGGTTGGAGTTCAATACAGGGAACATCTGGGGAGGATGTCGCTAGAAAAATACAAATTCATAGTCACGAAGATCACATATTGCTTTTCTGATTAAGATTCTTCAAAAAACTTAGTAGGCTTTAGACTAATCACTGAATTTTTTTTAGTAAATATAGTAGCACAGAGCACTGGTATAAGAGAAGTATTAGATCCGTGAATGCAAAGGTTTTTAAAATTAATGAAGGCATCACAGCGAGAGGTCTTAATGGACATGAACATAATAACCCTGTGAAATGAAATGAAGTAAAAAAAAAAGCAAAAGATAGATTTGCTTTTGGAGGTACGATAGGGAACTGGTAGGCGATCGAAGCATGATAGAGAGAGAGAGAGAGAGAGAGAGATAGACAGATTGATAAGTATAAAGAGACAGAGAGAGGGAGATAGATAGATAGATAGAAAGAGAGAGAGAGAGAGAGAGAGAGAGAGAGAGAGAGAGAGAGAGAGAGAGAGAGAGAGAGAGAGAGAGAGACCGACAGACAGACTGTCAAACCGCATCACTACAACTTCTATAAGCATAGGTAAAAAATGAGTCTCATCATCAAACAGTCAAGTATTGACATCGTTAACTTAATGACAAGATATTTTTTAAATCCACCAATCTGTATTCTTTTCCCCAGAACGAGGCAGTCTGACGCTACCCTGTGCTTAACTTGGAGGTGAGATTTCAACGTCACAGACAAAGTCAAACCACTGGCCTGTGATCTGTTGGGGAAAAGGTCCTATACCTCTGGATATCATTGGCTACAGATAAATGGACGTACTTCAGCTATCAGACGGCGATTTTGATGTATTTATAATACAGAATTGTTTCCAACACGTTGATAAATAATTATTTTTTATTAAGTTCTGTGGCGATACACCTGTAGCCATTTCTGAAAAGGAAATTAAAACGCTACAATCATCATAACTTGAGAAATACAACTTTGCAAATTTTTTGCAAAGGACGTGCCAAGATTTTGCACATGTTGGGGTGTGTTAGTCTTTTATGAGCATTCGCCCTTCTATAAAGACACAAGTCTGTCTCGCAGGAAGTGGCGACAAAGCATGATGATGAAAACGGGAAATTAACCATTGTGTTGCCCACACGGCTCTGAATCCGCATAACACTCGGCGCGTTGGGAGGATATTTCACGTGTGGAGGATTATGTTCGGGTAAACCCGATAAAGTATGCCATTACTGTAAACCCGTTTGTCCAAGTATTAATGCCAACTACAGGATATTATACTGAGGCCAGAGCTAGATTGAAAAGTAGGCTGTCTCTTCGTTACAATGCTGCATGCTGGATTTTGATTGGATAACGCCACTATTGCCGTCACGTGACAGTCGCACGACCACTGGTGATGTCACTTCCGCCTTTCAGCAGACGGTTACCTAACCGTTGCAGGTGGCGCCCGTGGCTCGGTCAAGGCCGCAAGACTTGGATTCTAGTGTTCTACGTCACGGCTTTGGTGCTCGGACTTGTTTCCGGTAAGTGGGTCATCATTTTTTTTCTTCGTCATGCTTGCGGTCTGGTAATTGGACTGTTTAGTCTAAATATTAGTTGTGTCCTATGCGATATTTTTTTGTTGTCTGAATGTTTTCAAAAAAATCATCTGAAATTCCAGGTCTGCATACTTATGGTGACGGTCTTTAAGACCAACTTTAAGACCAACTTTCTCCCTTTTTCTATCTCTATCTGTCTCTGTTTTCTCTCTTTGCCTTTTTTTTGCGCTCGTTCAAATATGTGCCTCTAGATTTCTATCCTTCTCCCTCTCTCTCTCTCTCTCTCTCTCTCTCTCTCTCTCTCTCTCTCGCTGTCTTAAAACCAACGTTTTCCCTTTTTCTATCTCTATCTCTCTCCGTTTTCTCTCTTTGCATTTTTTTGCGTTCGTTTAAATATGTGCCTCTAGATTTCTATCCTTCTCTCTCTCTCTCTCTCTCTCTCTCTCTCTCTCTCTCTCTCACTTTCTTTCCTCTTCTTCTTCTCCATCTCCTCCCACTCCTACCAACTCTCTTTCTCTCCCTCTCTCAATGTTTATGCCACGAGCTCTCTCTCTCTCTCTCTCTCTCTCTCTCTCTCTCTCTCTCTCTCTCTCTCTCTCTCTCTCCCCTCCTTTCTCTATCCAGGTTTTTACGTCTCAAATCTAAACCTCAACATCAGTTTACAGGATTTAAAAAAAAAAAAGAATGAAACATTTACCGGTATGACGCATTTATTTCCCGGGAAGTTTTCTTTAGATTTGAAATTCTCATTAAATCTGTAAAGGGGACGTAATGAAGATTGCCTATAGCTGAATAGAACAGTTCTCTTATCGTCATTCTATTTCCTGGATCTCTTTCGCAAGAGTTACCGCTCTTGTCAAGAGTTTCCCGGGAGGATCCCAACATTATATTTTAAGCTCCCAGATTTTCTCAGATTTCTCACGGACAAAAAGCTTAAAGGCGAGCTCTTAATAAAAAAGTTTCGTAAGAAAATTAGATCACTTCACTTCATCGGTAATAGTGAATCTCTCTCTCTCTCTCTCTCTCTCTCTCTCTCTCTCTCTCTCTCTCTCTCTCTCTCTCTCTCTCTCTCTCTCTCTCTCTCTCTCTCTCAAATGCCCTGTCTGGAACAGACATCGGCGATCATGATTCTCCACCTGTCCCTATCTTCCGTCATCCTCAGTAAGGCTATGTTGTCTTTGTTGTTTCCTGTCACAAAAGAGCTCAAGCTATCAAGAAATGTAATCTTTTGTCTACCTCTGCTTCTTGTACCTTCTATCTTGCCTGTAAGAGATAAAAATTCCAATCCCTTATGGCCACATATGTGTCCTAAAAATTTCAGTTGCCTTTTCCTTATAGTGAAATCTAGTACTTTAAAACTTGTAATGTGTTTCAATTACATCATAGATTAATAATTACCTTGATCTAAAATTTTGAACCTGTAGTGGATGCAATTTGTCAGTGTTAAAGTTACGTGTAATATTCATATATATATATATATATATATATATATATATATATATATATATATATATATATATATATCGTGAACTTTGTTTTCCTATCAAGATGTAATTGAGGATAATTTAAAAGAAGTTTGTTTTTGGTTCTTTTTCCTTGAGATTTAACATCTTCATCAAAAGGTTGCATTAAAGGACATCGCAAATAAAGCTGAAATACCTCAACGGCTATATTACTAGGGTTGCGAGCCCATCATACAGTTACATATTTCGTCAAAAATGCATATTTTTTGCTCCCTCTCTCTCTCTCTCTCTCTCTCTCTCTCTCTCTCTCTCTCTCTCTCTCTCTCTCTCTCTCTCTTTCTCTCTCTCTCTTTGTCAATCTATCTATCTCTCTATCTACCTAACTCACTGATCTATTTTTAAACATCACTGGCTTAACTGTTGTTTATAGGAGTTGGTATTTTTCTCTTTCTACTTCTTTTTCACCTCTCTTAGTCGCTCTCGTTCTATTTAATACTTCGACCCTCTTTCCTGTTTATCCTCTTTTCCCCTCCTCTCTGTCTCTCTGTCAGTCTGTCTGTCTGTCTGTCTGTCTGTCTGTCTGTCTGTCTCTTTCTCCCTCTCTCTATCTCTCTCTCCCTCTCCCTCTCTCTCTCCCTCTCCCCCCTCTCTCTGCCTCCC
This sequence comes from Elysia crispata, assembly GCA_033675545.1. Classification (NCBI taxonomy): domain Eukaryota; kingdom Metazoa; phylum Mollusca; class Gastropoda; family Plakobranchidae; genus Elysia; species Elysia crispata. Next base: position 13,511 of record JAWDGP010004216.1, read on the forward strand.
TCCCTCTCTCTCTCCCTCCCTCCCTCTCCTTCTCCCTCTCTCTCTCTCTCTCTCCCCCTCTAAAACCCCCGTCTATAAACACACGCAAGCTGATTCTCCTTATGCAGGCGGGTTGCCGGCGAGTTAACCTGCAGATGAGAGTGGAGCTACTTCACCCTGTGACCTCTGCCACGATCTGCAGCGATCACCTCAATTTGCTCGGCCCGCCACGAACCGGTTAACCCTTCCGTGCCGGGGGATTTCCGCACGGCAATTTGTCGCGTCAGGTCTACGGAAAGCCGTCAACTCGCAAGAGTTCAAAGGACGTGTCGGTTGGAATATAAACCGTGTAGATGGTCGAGAAATTATTATGTCAAGATTTCGGTTTTATTTTAAACCAAAACCGCGACCTTGTCACGCGTTTTTATATTTCCATTTTAGTAGAAAATGAAGTAATTCATTTTCACGTGGTACAATTTCACATATTGTGGTTTAAGGACTTCTTTCTTTTCCCTTAAAAGACGTCGAACAACTCAACGAACTTAAAACTTATAAAAAAAAACTGATGCTTGCATCCTTAAAGAGCTTTCACTTTCACTTTCACTTTTCCTTCACAAACTTCAGAGTTCATAGCTTTAACTATGTAGACGATAGCTCTTCAAAGTCTCCCTTTTTCCGTTTTCTCTTTGCAATCCCTGATATATGTGTAGTCATTTTTTCCTTCGTGTAATTATATCTTAATATTATCTTGTCAGGGGTTTTTATCGTATATTTGATTCGATACACAATTCTATATGTATTTAGACACAGTTATCATAATGAATGTCCTCGATTTAAAAAAAAATGAAATCGGCACATCTAGTTTAACCCTTTTTTTTTTCCTGCACAACGTATCGTTTGTCATACTTGCGTAACTCTTTTGTGCAAGAAACAAACCAACCAAATAGGAATCAGAGATTTTCTTTGGAGAGACTGCCTTGCTTATGAATGGAGGACGAGCTATGGTTGATTGAGTAAGTGTGAGGAAAAAGCGAGAAAGCGAGAAAAAGAGCGTGAGAGAGGGAGAGAGAGAGAGAGAGAGAGAGAGAGAGAGAGAGAGAGAGATTGAGAGAGATTGAGAGAGATTGAGAGAGAGAGAAAGAGAGAGAGATTAAGTGAGAGAGAGATTGAGAGAGAAAAATAGAGGGTATATATATATATATATATATAGGAATAGAGAGCGAAGAAGAAGAGAAATAGACATAGAGAGAACGAATTTGATAGAAAAGAAAATAGAGAGACAGAGAAATAGAATAGAAAGGATGTTATATAAATATGAAAAGAGATAATAATGTATGTAACAACAGTACTGTTATTGTAGAATACTTGAATGACAGAAACAAAAAAACGGGTTCGACAAGCACAATCAGACTTTAAGACAGACAATCGTTATAAGATATGGATATATGAATCAAAAAGATACTTGGAAATTTGATGTCGATAATAATAAAATGAAAGCTTAACTGAAAGATGGATGATTTCCTAAAGATATATGAAATTAAAAAAAAAATGAAACATAATTGAAAAAAAGCGTGAGAGACACAGAGAGAGAGAGAGAGAAAGAGAGAGAGAGAGAGAGAGAGAGAGAGAGAGAGAGAGAGAGAGAGAGAGAGAGAGAGACAAAAAGAGAGAGAGAGAGAGAGAGAGAGAGAGAGAGAGACACAGAGAGAGAGAGAGAGAGAGAGA
>JAWDGP010004218.1:0-71008 GCA_033675545.1 Elysia crispata
TCTGACTACAGAAAGAAGAGTATTTCGGTGGAGGGTACTATTAATTATTATTTTGGTATTTTCAGTCATATGTGCATATCCAACGTTGTACCACTTGCTATATTTCTGTACTGCAAGGGTGGTAAGCCGGAAAAATTAAACGACGATTTTGATAAGCTTTCAACAATCCCTCTTGTCAAGTATAATCTTAAGTCTCTCCTAGCTCAATCAGCACATGACTTCCTTCTGATTATAAATAACAGAGCTTGAGAAGACGAAGAGCACATAAGTCACTCATTCAAGCACGAGGGAATGTTTCATACAAACATCTGAAAAGCTTGCATATCTTAGTAGGAGTTACCAACTCACGCTCCCCCCCAAAAAAAAAAAAAAATTATTAATAAAATAATGATAATAATAATAACGACCATTATAATAATGATAATAATAATAATAATTAACAATTGAATAAATAAATAAACAACAACAACAACAACAACAACAACAATAATAATAATAATAATAATAATAATAATAATAATAATAATAATGATAATAATAATAATAATAATAGCAGAAGTAGTAGTAGTAGTAGTAGTAGTAGTAGTAGTAGTAGTAGTAGTAGTAGTAGTAGTAGTAGTAGTAGTAGTAGTAGTAGTAGTAGTAGTAATAACGACGGCGACAACAACAACAGCAGCAACATAAAAAAGAACAGTGGGGATTTTGCAGCATGAACTTGGTTTTTATTCACTCATATTAAGGTAAAATCATATTGATAGAATAATTTTATGCACTTTAGTATGCTCTGTCTAAACCTATTGACATTTTAAAACTGAACTACAAAAACTTTTTATGAACAATAATAACAGAAATAGGGATTTAAATGTGGGGATCATCCTTTATATTATTTGTTGGGGATTGTGTGTTGCCGGGCGTGGCATCGTGTGTCAAATTAGTTTAACTGACTTTCAGATATGCTAATAGCTGTAAGAAGTTCACGTACAGTATATTTTCTCATAACGTGCGTTAATTTATGCATCTTTCTACATTATTTTCTAATGAATTGTGTGTTATGTAAGATGTGTATACTGTGTGTCAAATTAGTTTACGTGACTTCCGAGGTTTGGTAGATAGTTATAAGCATGTTCAAAAAATTCACAATTTTTCATAACGCTTGTGTTGGGTTTTATTTGAACATTTTGTGTGTGCAGAGTTGTATAGTTAGTAGAAAAAGTCTTTGTGTGTAAATTACATAGGTAACGAGATCTACGATTGCAGGCGTCCCTGTCATAGTCTACAAAGATTGGGATGACGAGGATGCTTACATCGCCCAGTTCGTCTACTTTCACGGCGGTGGGGTGGATAGCTGCATCTGCAGGTAAGGGTAATCGATTATAAAGAAAAAATTAAAATAAAATTAAAATGTATTCTGTATCAAATATAGTATTTCTAGATATACGAAAGCATTGCTGGGGCAGAAATTAACAAGCAATTATAAAAATATTACGACGAGCGTTCTCTTGGTTAACGATACTGTAAAAGAAGTCTTTATTTTGCCCTGTTTTTCTTCCTCTTTGTGGTCTATGAGACTATTTGTACACAATGAGTTTAAAGGAACTGTGGTTGGATGGGATCGATAGTTAATGACGTTTTTTTCAAAACAACCGTGTCCTATTTGAAAAATCACACTCAACACAAAATGACTGGAGCTGAACTAAGAGTAGGAAGGAAGGATGGCATGTCTATGTCACATAGTAAGTTCACGATAATCGGTAAAAAGTTCATATTTTCAGGAAAGGATCGAGTGTGTATTAAAAAAAGTAATGTTTCTATGATAGCATTGACGCTAGTGGTTAAGAAACTAATGCTAATAAGGCAGTATTTATGTTGAAAGAAGGAGAAGTTTAGGAAAACTAATGCCAATAAGGCAGAATTTTACGTTGAAAGAAGGACAAATTATGAAACTAATGCCAATAAGGCAGAATTTTACGTTGAAAGAAGGACAAATATGAAACTAATGCCAATTAGGCAAGATGAAGAAAGAAGGACAAATATGAAACTAATGCTAATAAGGCAGTATTTATGTTGAAAGAAGGAGAAGTGGAAACTAATGCCAATAAGGCTTACGTTGAAAGAAGGACAAATAAGGAAACTAATGCCACAAGGCAGTATTTACGTTGATAGAAGGTTAAGTAAGGAAACTAATGTCAATAATGCAGAATTTACGTTGAAAGAAGGACAAGAAAGGAAACTAATGACAATAAGGCAGATGGCGTTGAAAGAAGGACAAGTATGAAAGTAATGCCAATAAGGGGCAGAATTTTACGTTGAAAGAAGGACAAGTAAGGAAACTAAAAGCTACAAGGTATCTTATGCTGAAAGAAGGACAAGTAAGGAAAACGAAAATGCCAATAAGGCAGAATTTTACGTTGAAAGAAGGACAAGTAGAAAATTAATGCCAATAAGGCAGAATTTTACGTTGAAAGAAGGACAAATATGAAAACTAATGCTAATAAGGCAGAATTTTACGTTGAAAGAAGGTCGTTATGAAACTAATGCCAATAAGGCAAATATTTACGTTGGAAGAAGGTCAAGTTATAAAACTAATGCCAATAAGGCAGAATTTACGATGAAAAAAGGTCAAGTTAAGAAACTAATGCCAATAAGGTAGAATTTTACGTTGAAAGAAGGTCAAGTTAAGAAACTAATGCCAATAAGGCAGAATTTGTGTTGAAAGAAAAAGACAAGTAAGAAAACTAATGCCAATAAGGCAGAATTTTTATGTTGAAAGAAGGACAAATAAGGAAACTTATGCCAAATAAGGGTAGATATTTACGTTGAAAGAAGGACAAGTTGAAGAACACTAATGCCAATAAGGCAGAATTTTACGTTGAAAGAAGGACAAATAAGGAAACTAATGCCAACAAGGCAGAATTTTATGTTGAAAGAAGGACAAATATGACACCTAATGCCAATAAGGCAATATTTACGTTGAAAGAAGGTCAAGTTAAGAAACTAATGCCAATAAGGCAGAATTTACGTTGAAAGAAGGACAAGTAAGGATGCTGATGCAATATATGGCAGAATCTTATTTTGAAAGAAGGACAAAAGTAATGCTGAACAAGGGCTATTATATATATGATTAGAGCTGAGTTGAAGCAACTATTCTATTATTCTTTGAAACAGCAACTAATGCCAATAAGGCAGTATTTACGTTGAAAAGAAGGACAAGTTAAGAAACTAATGCCAATAGCGCAGTATTTTCACGTTGAAAGAAGGTCAAGTTAAGAAACCAATGCCAATAAGCAGCAGTATTTACGTTGAAAGAAGGTCAAGTTAAGAAACTAATGCGCTACAAGGCAGTATTTACGTTGAAAGAAGGTCAAGTTAAGAAACTAATGCCAATAAGGCAGTATTTACGTTGAAAGAAGGTCAAGTTAAGAAACTAATGCCAATAAGGCAGTATTTACGTTGAAAGAAGGTCAAGTTAAGAAACTAATGCCAATAAGGCAGTATTTACGTTGAAAGAAGGTCAAGTTAAGAAACTAATGCCAATAAGGCAGTATTTACGTTGAAAGAAGGACAAGTAAGGAAGCTAATGCCAATAAGGCAGTATTTACGTTGAAAGAAGGACAAGTAAGAAAACTAATGCCAATAAGGCAGAATTTTACGTTGAAAGAAGGACAAATAAGGAAACTAATGCCAATAAGGTAGAATTTTACGTTGAAAGAAGGACAAGTAAGAAAACTAATGCCAATAAGGCAGAATTTTACGTTGAAAGAAGGACAAATAAGGAAACTAATGCCAATAAGGTAGAATTTTACGTTGAAAGAAGGACAAATAAGGAAACTAATGCCAATAAGGCAGAATTTTACGTTGAAAGAAGGACAAGTAAGAAAACTAATGCCAATAAGGCAGAATTTTACGTTGAAAGAAGGACAAATAAGGAAACTTATGCCAATAAGGTAGAATTTTACGTTGAAAGAAGGACAAGTAAGAAAACTAATGCCAATAAGGCAGAATTTTACGTTGAAAGAAGGACAAATAAGTCAACTAATGCCAATAAGGCAGAATTTTACGTTGAAAGAAGGACAAATAAGGAACCTAATGCCAATAAGGCAGTATTTACGTTGGAAGAAGGTCAAGTTAAGAAACTAATGCCAATATGGCAGAATTTACGTTGAAAGAAGGACAAGTAAGAAAACTAATGCCAATAAGGCAGAATTTTACGTTGAAAGAAGGACAAATAAGTCAACTAATGCCAATAAGGTAGAATTTTACGTTGAAAGAAGGACAAATAAGGAACCTAATGCCAATAAGGCAGTATTTACGTTGGAAGAAGGTCAAGTTAAGAAACTAATGCCAATATGGCAGAATTTACGTTGAAAGAAGGACAAGTAAGGATGCTGATGCAAATAAGGCAGAATTTACTTTGAAAGAAGGACAAATTTGTTTCAGAGCAAATATTTTAGAAGTTCCTCTAAGTCTAATGGCACAAATCATCATAACTATGAGGCGGGGTCAGCGAATGCAGAAGCAGAGCAAATGCGTAAATGAACCTGAGTATGGGGCATGGGTTCACTTGGTGTCCTTCCCAAATCTATTTTAAGATCCATTTAAACGTTTATTAGAAGGCTATGAATTCCCGAAAAAAAGTATATTACAGCAGACACTGCCGTGTGGGAATAGGAAAAATCGACTAATTCTGTTTTTTCTAAATCTATTTTAAGAACTTTTTAAACGCATAGGAGACTTTCGGTTACCAGTTAAAGTGAATGATGGTGCACGGCCTTTCGAAATTCATAGCTGCACATTTATTTAAACCTATATAATAATGAACTTTAATAAAGTTTGGTTCTACTTCAATTAACCTACGTAAGCTGCATTTTTATATTATCTATTGGCCGATTCAACCTCTTTTCATCCAATGATATTTGTCTGTCTCATTCTATGAGGACCTGCCAGTAACTAGACGGTTGAGAAGAGCCGTACCTAGTACTCAAAAGTTGGTTCTAATCTCAATTTTTAGATCTTGCCGCGAGATAGAAATAACCTTAGAGAGAGTTGGACTTATCCTTTAAAGCACTTCACAAAATGTTCGCATAATAATTTTTGGGTTGAAAAAGTACCAGATTATTAAATTTTTGTGTTGAAGCTGCTTTTGAAATACGAATGCGGAATCGCTAGGCCATACTACTAGAGTTCGGTACTGTATCCATTTCTTACATCGTGGATGCCTAATGGCGTCATGTCGGTTTAGTGGATATGAATACAATATTTACAATGATCTGTAAAATGGATTTGGAATTTACATTAAAAAAGAGAAAAAAACCCAGAAAAAAATTGGTTTTATAACTGGTCATGCTTTTGGGAAATGACATAATATTTTATGGTTTTATAGAGTCTTGATTAGCCAGAGTATATGGTGAGGATAATTTATTTATCTTGAATCATTCAAATTTACAAAAAAAAGAAATATTTGACTAATATTTGTTAAAATGAGTAAGATAGTACTGGTTGGAAAATGAATGAAAACCAAAAACCAAGAAAATCATATACAACATATTAGGAATAGGACTTCCCTTTTTTTAACTTATTGAAGCCAGTTCGTTGAGGCATAATAATACAAATGTTTACTTTATAAGTATTAACATTATAATCCGTGAGAAATTCTGAAATAAAAATTAAATTTCTCCTACTCAGTAACTCCAACTTATTGAGATATTATCAATCTTTTGTTTTGCCTTTTTATTTAATTACTATCATCATTCGTGGGAAATGGTTATACTTTTTTTACCATTTTTTCGTGGGAAATGGTTATACGTTTTTTACCATTTTTCTCTACGCATTAACTTCCTTTTATGTGAAAACATCACAAAAAATATTAATCTAATTATTCCAACCATCCCACGGTTGGTAAGAGCTGATAATAGTTGCAGCTTTTGTCTACTAGGTAAATAAAAATTTCTGAGAAATAATCAGGTAATACTTAACTTTTTTACTCTTACCTATCTTGAGATTATTAAAACGTATATATATATATATAAATATACACACACACATATATATATAGATATATAAGAGAAGAAAAAACACATTGCCTCTAAGTTTTTAAAACCTCTAGCCCTATTTATCTTTAACCCCCCCCCCTAAAAAAAAAAAAAATAAAAAAAAAATAAAAAAATCACTCCCTCTTCAGCTTCTTTTCCTCCTTTTCAAACGTGGAACTTGTATCCAGTTCTGTAATGTCCCTAATTTATTTAAAAATTTCTATAATCCTTTCAAACTTTTTTTGAAAGTTGTAAATTCTTGCAAACTTAAGTCCTATGTGTACTGCCTTGCAGAATTCATAGCCACCCAAATTATTTTAAACTGCATGATAATGACTGTATAAAACAATTTGCAACAGAATTGGATTTTACAAAATTAGATGTTCTTAATATCTGCAATTATTCTCTAAAATTAATTCTCCCAGATGTATATGACTGGACAGTGTATGACATTGCCATGAGGACTGGTGTGGTAGCTATTAATGTCGTATAAGTATCTAAACAACTTTCCTGAGTTTAAAATCGCAGACTGAAATTTTGTTTTTGTTGCCAATTAATGCATTTAAAAAGTATTATTAAGCAAAAGAGTATTATGTCGCTGGTAAAAATAGTCTGCATGTGTAGGACTACATCATTTAAAAAAAATTTTTTATCTTTTATCTCAAAGTAAAATTGTATATATATACACATATTACCTTATTAGGAGGCAGACAAGAAAAATGAAACTTCCACTTTTTCACTTATCTGCCAAATAGATATTATTTCCCTAGATGATAGAAACCATCTTCTATCCAGGCCTTGACATTCTATAATTTTTATCGATCCAAAAAAAGTACTATGAGAAGTGCAAAAGTTGGATAGCTGTTATTCTTCAAAATAGTACAAAATGGCATTCTCTATGTATCTGATTTTATAGGCAAAGTAAAGGATTTTTAAAGTGTAAATTGTATTCTTCTCTCAGAATTCTCTAGATCGATTTAGCTTTTTTTTTCTCTTTTTTTTTTTTAGACTAAATCTTTTACAAAAATGTTCCTGTGTTTCAGCCCTTTGTTATTTTTACTTAAGTAAACACATCCTCCAGTTACAGATTAGCTCCTCAGCATCCGTTTCCGATGGGATTTGATGATGTCGTCTCGGTGACACGTTACATCTTACGCCATGGGGGAAGAAGTTCAGCAGATGCATCTAGAGTGGGTGTAGCAGGTACGTTAAATCGGCTTATTTGACTGGAATTGATATTTTCTTCTGGTACTATGTTCTCCAGAGTTTTTTTAAAAAGTATTTCTCATCGAATGTCAAAGCTTAGAAAAGCATCACTATAAACAGAAAATCTCACTCAAATGTAATGGTGATGTTATAAAACAGCGAATCCTTTGAATTGATTTTTGCACCGCTTTTGCAGTTCCTTGTTTGCATTCAATTCTTACACTTAATACGTTATTTTATCTAGCGTTTAATCCATCACTTCTTCGCAATATATTACAAAAAAAATTTCTCCTAAATTTAAAGTTTTGAAAACATTTAATAAAAATTAATAAGAGAATAGTAATAAATAAACAAAACGAATGTGGTGAATAGAACATACAAGAAATTTCCTTTATTAATTTTTTTAATTTATTGTTGCACTATACTTCTTATTGTTTATTTTGTTTACATGTCTCATTTTTTTCTGTTCTATAACAGTAATTTATGCAAGAGGTTATTTCTACCATGTTCAAAATAGTCTCACCATTCCTCAGGGGATGTCAGAAACTTGGCTGCCGCTACAGCACTCCATCTCTCAGATGTCCTCAGATCCTACCACAGTTGAAATATCAGTTTCTGCTACACCCAGTCCTTCAAGGCCTCTCATTCCGTCTCCCCGCTCACCTCGACAATGCTGAAACATTCCTGCCTATCTTGTATGTTAAGCATATCACGCTGCTCGCTTCTATTTATTTAGGTCTAGGTGTGTTTACTATTAATTGATTATAGGCTCTATTTTGACACTGTTCCTAAAACAAAATTAATAGACTTCTAAGAAACTCATCCAATAGACTCGTTAAACTGTCCATTTATCAGGAGCTTAAAAAAACAGTAGAAGTCTGTTCTTTTGTTGTAGACTTAAATTTTTTTTGTTTTTGTATTATCATTGATGAATTAGAGTTATGCACATCTGAACATTGTAAATAGAGCAAGTGATATGAATAGTTGAGATTCATATAAAAAGAATGCTGTTGATCTGTCTACAATTGAAAATAAAATGTTGATTCATGCTCCAGCTTACACTTTGAGAAGATTTTAAAAACTCCCTTTCCTTTGGCTTATTCAATGACTGATATACATTTTAACGTTCAAATTATCTTTTAAATAACTTTTCATAGTCGGCAAATTAATCTTTATGTCTTCTTTTCTTTCTTTCTTCTTCGAGGTGGAAGAAAGTGGTGAATTTCACGGAACCATATTTTTCGAGAACCATCATGTGAGCCCAGAATTTAGAACTAAGTCGAAGTATCACAAATATGTGGACGAGAAGACTTGCCGGAGAAGTACCGGACACCTAAGAAGACAGCACCAATCATCAACGATTCTCATAACGAGACAATATTTCAACGAATCAAATCTCTATCGTGGATCCTCGGTTTTCTCCGCTAGTTTGCCCACGACCTCACGAAGCTTCCACCGACCATGGTGGTTGTACAAAAATATGATCGTGTTAAGAGATGACGGGCTGCTGTACGCCTAACGTCTAAGGATTCAGGGGTGGAGACCGTTGTCCATGATGGTAAAGGTTTCCATATAGACCATTTAAAACTCAACAGAATTTATACATTCTTAAACTGGTGCAAAAGCCGTCAAGGACGTTTGCAAGTTTATCTCGAGAATAACGAGAAGCGGTGACGCTCCATCGGTTTTGTTATACAAAGCATAAGTCAAATATCAAATTTTCAAATATTCGCTCTAAAAAATGCCTGGATACTGCACTAAATACATTGATTGTTTTGACAGTGAGTTGTATTTAATAAAAATGTTTGTCTTGCATAGGTTGCTGATTCATGTCTTCTCAAATCAAAGTTAACTTTATCTATGTTGATTTTGCACATAAGGACTGTAAATGATGTCAAAATGTATTGAAATAAATTAAAATAAAACAAACAACAACAAAAAACGAATTAAATTTTGTTTTTCTATTCTATAGGGATTAGTCTGCATAATATAAAAATAAATGCAACTGTAATTGAAAAGATCTTAGCGTTTTGAACAGCAAGGTTGAAGTAGAGCAGTCTGAAGAATTTTTTATAAAGATAATGACAGTAAATAAGAAAGGTGTTTCACTTTAAGTATGTCCCTGGGAAAGAAATAGACATATGATTGGCTGAAAAATTGCGTCGGTGCTAAAACTGCAGGTGGGGTGGGTGGTTCTGAACAATATTAACCGCGATGGTTAGTGTTCAAGCTAGTGATCTCAGAGGGGATATACATGTCTATACTTTCTAGTAGGGTTAGTGCTGGCTCATGTATCGCCAGTTTAGGATTAATGCTGGCTCATGTACTGTACTAGTTTAGGATTAATAGTTTCATTAGGGGCACGGCTAGTTTAGGATTAGTGCCACCTTAAGTGCGGCTAGTTTAGGATTAGGGGGGGGGGGGGGGGGGGGGGGGGGGGGGGGGGGTGTTGACCATGTGCACGGCTAGTTTAGGATTATTGCTGGCTCATGTACTGTGCTAGTTTAGGATTAGTGCTGAATCATGTATACGGCTAGTTTAGGATTAAATTGGCTCATGTGAATATGGCTAGTTTAGGATTAGTGCTGGCTCATGTACTAAAGGGCAAATTAGGATTAGTGCTGGCTCATGTACACACGTCTAGTTTAGGATTATTGCTGAATCATGTACTGTGCTAGTTTAGGATTAGTGCTGGCTCATGTACACGGGCTAGTTTAGGATTTTGTGTTGGCTCGTATGTACTCCGCTAGTTTAGGATTTTTAAAGGATCGTACTCTGCTATTTAGGATTAAGGTTGCCTTATGAACTCTGCTAGTTTAGGATTAGTGCTGTCTTTTACTATGGCTAGTTTAGGATTTGTGTTAATTTCATGTACTCCGCTAGTTTAGGATTTGTGTTGGCTCATGTACTCCGCTAGTTTAGGATTAGTGTTGGCTCATGGCCCGCTAAGTTTAGATTAGTGTACTCGGCCAGTGGACTTGTGGATCAATCTCTCCAGCCAGTTTTAACATTTAACTCAATGGCTCTGCTCCACTCTGTACTCAGTTAATCGCGTAGTCATTCGTAATTACACATTTTCCTCTTATCAGAGTCTTTAATAAAAGAAGAAAAATGAGGATCATTTTATATCTCTCGTTTTATCTATCTCTATTTCTGTCGATATCTTCCCTGTCAAATATTTCTTCTTTCTCTTTTAGCTGAAACCTTCTATCGTCTTTCTTTCAGCTCTAATTTTCCATCTCCGTCTATTTATTTATTATTTGATCCATTGATCTTTCTTAATGTTCCTCTTAAATGTCTCTTCACAGGGGGTCTTTCTTTCTTTATTTCTATCTATCGGTTATCTCAGTCTCTCTCTCTCTCTCTCTCTCTCTCTCTCTCTCTCTCTCTCTCTCTCTCTCTCTCTGTCTCTCTCTCTCTCTCTCTCTCTCTCTCTCTCTCTCTGTGTCTCTCTGTGTTTCTCTCCGTCTCTCTCCTATTCATTTTTCTCCCCCCGGCCCTTTCTAATCTTCCAAGACAAAAAGAAACGTTTATATCTCATATAAACGTTATAAAACCAAGTAAAAGCACTCTTTAAGTTAGTTATGTCCTCCAACCTTATTATTATAATGATAAAAATGAAGAAGAAGAAGAAGACGAAGAAGAAGAGAAAGAAGAAAAAATGGTACCACGAAATAATTTACGCCTAATTTCATTTACCGATACTGGATTTGCTCTCACGAACATAATGTTTGTATTTTTCCTTTCTTTCTTTTTTCCTCAACAGTAAACCGGGGTAACGACTTTTTAACTCAATATACAGTGACTGAATCAATGAAAATTTTTCTTATATATTGAACAGCGAAACTTTCTTATCTCAAACGATAAAAAGTCGATAACGGGCGAACTTTCAGTTAACAGACTGAAAATTACAGCTTGTGAAGCGACTTATATGGGGTAATCTTGGAGAGTGCATCCCATAGAAGAGAAATGGGGATAGAAAAACCGAAATAGGACTCAAAACTGCTGAGTTCATTCCACCGTGAAAAGCCCCTTGAAGTCAAAGTATGCTGTTAGCTTTATTTGAATTTTGTTTTTGCTTCTCTTATAGAGCCCCATCTATGATAAGCTGATCACCTTACTTAAAGTCAAGCAAGTCATAGTTATGATAAACTTCCAAGGAGCTGTAGTAACTTGTTTAACTCCGAATTTATTCATTTCCAATCCGTTTCAATTTAGAGAAATAAAATATGGAAATAATGAAGTTAGGGTTTCCGCCTTCCACAGGCTTACAATATAATAGTGTCGCTTTTTTTTTATGTGTCCAAAGTTTCTGAAGAAATTGATATCAGACTGCACTATTTGAAGCATCTGTAATGATTCCAACGTTAGGCCATTACAAATTAGGAAAGTACAGAAGAACCTGCTCTTTCTGATTCAGCAACACGGTAAGAAGTTTGTCCTTTTCGCCGCAATTTTCGTGGCCAAGAAGTCCGTGGCTAGAATTAATGAAAGGTATCTTGGTGAGATCTGTAGCCATGGAAACCATTAAAGATGCACGACCTTTATAATATACAATTTGCAAAGTAGTAACTAAACTTCCATCATAATTTGCTTTGTAGAGACCGGTTTTAAGCGGTTCAACGGACAGTGTGTACTCCTTGAACTCTGCAAATATAGTGCGACAACAGCTATTGAGAATCAGTCTTACTTCAGAAAGCAAAGTTATGTTCAAAAGTATTTTTAATTGTTAACTTACCATTCAAATGGGCTTATTTATTTAAAGGATGAGGATTTAAAATACATATCAGAAAAATGAATGCAGAAACTTCCAGGTGTAATGTTGATCTCACTGCAAAAATTGCTTAAAGTAAAGCAAGGCTCCAAAATTAGTAAAGTAAGGCTCCATGAAAAAAAAGGAGGATAAAGTAAGGCTCCGTGCATATGTAAAGGGCACCATTGTGGGTAAAGTAAGGCCCATTATGTAAAATAAGGTCTATGCTTAGTAAGTAAGGTTAATAGGTATAAAGTGAGGCTCCATTAGGTAAAAGTAATGTCTATTTAGGTAAAATAAGGCTCCGTGCTTAGGTAAAGTAAGGCGCCATTAGGTAAAAAGGTTCATTTCAGTCATAGAAAGGGGGGGGGGGGGGGGGGGGGTTTTTAGGTAAACTAAGGCTCCATTCTTGGGTTAAGTAAAGTGGCCTGTGCTTAGGTAAAGCAAGGCTCCGTGCTTAGGTAGCAGGCTCCAAGGAGGTAAGTAAGGCTCCATTCTTAGGTAAAGTAAGGCTCCATTCTAAGGTAAAGTAAGGGCCTATCTCTTAGGCAACGTAAGGCTCCACTTTAGGTAAAGTAAGGCTTCATTCTTAGGTAAAAAAAGGCTCCATTCTTAGGTAAAGTAAGGCCCATTCTTAGGCAACGTAAGGCTCCATTCTTAGATAAAGTAAGGCAAAATCTTAGGTAAAGTAAGGCTTTATTATTATTATTATTATTATTATTATTATTATTATTATTTATTATTATTATTATTGATTGGTTGGTACAACTGTTTGTTTGATATTGAAAAAGTGATCAAGCAAAATGGAAAAAAAGTATAAATAGTTCTGTGCAACTCTAAAAACTAATCAATTAATAGCGAAAGGCAGCCTCTTCACTATGCTTAATAGGTGTTTTGTTCGTTTGTTTGTTTTCTTTTGTTCGTTTGTTTGGTTTATTGTGCAATTTTATAGCAGTACGTTATATTAATTTTTTTTTCCGCAACTGTGCACCCAATTTAGGTGCAACTGAAAAAAGGTGAAAATCTTAACACAATTAATTTGCAATTTGAAACGGTATGATCAAATTTTTATTCAAGCACAACTTATTACTGTCAATGTTAACACAAATCAATACAGAAACTTCGAAAACGGTCGCTGATCTTACTATTTGCTGACTTAAAGCAAAGCTACATCAGTCCCACTGCGCAATTAGCGTTTAAAGGTAAAGCTGCGATGTCTTCAACTTTTGTGCATCGTCATCGGTGACTGTGAGACATATAAAAAGAAGATGTTGGGAAGTTACAACAAAATATTCATTATTAGGAAGCTTAAAAATAATCAGGCTCTCCTCTCCTCATCTTTTTTCTGTTTCTACCATCTATCTTTTATTTTTTTTTATTTCACTTTTTCTCCATCAGTTTTCCTTTTCCTTCCACCCCATCCCGTTTTCCTTTTTCAACGCTTATCTTTAACTTCTTCGTTCCTTTTCTTTCGTTTACTTGTTGTTTTTTTCAACTCATCTTATTCCATATTCTTATTTTGATATGGATTGTCATTCACTTTCGTAATGTTATCATTATCTTTATCATACATTTCTTCTCTCGTGTTATTAGACAATGATGATAATAATAATAGTAATAATAATAATAATAATAATAAATAAATAATAATAATAATAATAATAATAATAATAATAATTACTTACTATTATTATTATTATTATTATTATTATTATTATTATTATTATTAAATATTGTTATTATTATTATTATTATTATTATAATGATATTATTATTATTATTATTATTATTATTATTATTATTATAATGAATATTATTATTATTATTATTATTATTATTATTATTATTATTATAATCTATTGATTTGTTGCGGTTGTTGTTCTTGCTACTGCTATAAATGCTACTGTATAGTTAAAACTATTTTTACATCATTCTTCATTTTCATCATCATTTTCTAAAAACATTATTTTTCCATATTGTTTACTTACAGTCTCGTTTATTGTAGAAAGAAAATGCCAACCGGTTCTGGTTGTTGACAAGGAATGAAATAAAATAGGAATCGCATGTGTCGCTAAGGAAAATTCTTGTGGTGGCTCCGCCATTGGTGTATTCGAAGCCTCGGAGATTTACGCCCATTGGGTTTGTGAACTGTAATTTTTCTTGTGCAAGTCCCAAAGCAGCCGGGCTGATCTGAAATTAAAATAGGCCTTAAACTATGCAGAGGTTATGTACGCACAAAGGATGGTTAGGTGAAACACTGTGAGTTTGTGTGAAAAAAGAAAAACAAAAAGGTGAGGGCTGTAGGGACATTACGAGACGGAAGAGAGAGAGAGAGAGAGAGATAGAGAGAGAGAGACACATAGAGACAGGCAGAGATTTAGAGATAGAGAGAGACTTTGAGAGAGAGAGAGAGAGAGAGAGAGAGAGAGAGACAGACAGACAGACAGACAGGATGGACAGACAGAGAGGGAGAAAGGAGCCCAAAAGATAAACTTACAAGAAAACCTTAAAAAAGAAAAGAAAAGAAGAAAATTGACAAAAGGCAAAAGCTAGATTTAATGACAGTGACAAAAATGGAGATGGTAAAGGTATGGAATAAAGGAGGGTTACACTGTCCTAATGCTTTTAAGAGTTGTTAATTACAGAAACACAAGGCTCGCTTTATCCAAAAAATGGTGTCGCTGGTTTTATGAAAATCAAGGCGGGGGGGAAGCCGTAAAGTTTATTGCTAAAATAAGTCATTGGTGACTGTGAGAAATTAAAAATTAAGAGTGTTGAACAGTCAAAACTTACTAAGAATACTTCTTCTTTCATTTCATTTGAAATTTGAATCACCATACGCATAATTCTGTCGTTTTAATGCATTGTTTCGCGCTTGGCTTACTGTCCACTGCAGTTGGATATAAAAAAAACAATAAAAACTTGATAATACGTCCTCTTCAATACCATCAATAGAATAATGATGTAGCAAGGTAAAACGGGTATTCAGCGTCATTTTACGGGATTGCATAACGGTATGTCGGTTCATTTCAAGTCAAACGATAAATTCGGCTGGAAACGCAGATAAGAGCGGCGGAAAGTGCTGGTTCTCATCGCCTCAGAGCGTCAGTGTGGCCTGGCGGGTAGCTTCCGAACCAGCAGCTAACAACCAGGTGGCGATTCCGTTGGAGTTTCAGCAGTGGGAAAACCACACTTCGCGTATGATAAGGCAATAAAACGCTTTATATATAGTAATGTGTCCTCTCTAGAAACCAATTTTTCCCGTATCAGTGTGTGTGATCGCGAGATACTTTATTGTCTTTAAATAACGTACATTGCATTTTTTATAAAAAGGTGTGTTTTGTTTGGCTTTGCCGGCAGAGCGCAATAACTTCTTAGTACTTACCAAGTGTTTATTGCATGTAGTTTAAGAAAGAAAAAAATACCTTGAAGTTTTCGCCGAAGAAGTCGTACATAATATTGGTGGCAAAATAAAGAAACATCGTGCCTAAAAGATCACGAAGATCTATCTGTTTAACATAGGTTCGTGGAGTTCCCGTCACTTTCTTCACTAAAGGCAGTGCCCCAATATCGTTGTTCAAAAAGCATTTGTTTGGAGTTCGGCTTTTGCTTCATGCATTTTTTTGTTTTTTTAGATAAAAAATAAAAATATAATTCATACCGAAATTCTCACGCCAAAATACTATACCCAAGTTCAAACAATGTACTCTCCTCTTTCTTATTTGCTCTCCAGATTTCATTTTATGATAGGAAACAAATTAAGCTTCATCGCATTGAAACTGCTTCTGCGGGTTTTCAACAAGTTCATTTATGTAATTTCCAAGTTCACTACATTAATATCACTGTTCTTTTGTAGATGGTTGTTTTCCGCATTTCTTCAATGTTTTGTATTGCGTCTTCAATAGCTTCTGTATAGTTCGATGTTTACTGCTGCCACATCACTCGATTGGTCACCACTCTCCATGCATTTTTCTTTCGATACTTTTTTACTTGCATCTCCTTGCTGAAAATTAGTCATTCGTTTGTTTTTATTTTTCGCTCTTAGGTTTGATTTCGCAGGTCAGATTGACATACCAAGAAAGAGGTGAATTATTTAGAACGACGAATCATATCAACAAAATAATTATGCTGGTCAGAAAAACCAGAAGTGTTATAGCAAGGTTTGCGGAGGGAAAGGCAATGCGCAAAGTTCACCTCTCGAACCAAGGGTTTCCACAGTTTCCGGCAGCACCAAAGAGCTTGATACCCATTGTAACTAACACAGTTGGTTAGATTACCACGAGAAACAGCAGCAATGCAGCTGAAAGGGAAAAATCAGCTCAAAATCACCTAAATATACAATCACGTTTCTTTACACCAATCGAGGCTAACTGTACTGTTTTGCCGTTTCTGTCGCGCCCAATCCCCATTCTCCGTCCCCATGACATTGCCACCTGAATTCAATATTCTCCTTCGCGCTGAATAAAAAGGTCGATTTTCGGCTAGCCACATCGCGCCTACTCGCGCCCGCAATTGTTTCACAGCAAATTTCACACCAATTACCACACCGCCGCATGACTTCAGCACAAGTGTACCACCCCCTCTACCCTGACTTTTCTACATCCCGAGAGCTATTAAGACTAGACTGACAATTCACAAGAATTTTTAGCCATACGATTCCTTTACAAGCATCAGTCTTTAAGGTAACATTGCTTCATTTCTTGAACCGAGTACACCAACCAAGTCAATAAAGAGTCAAACGATGTTTGTACATCGAGACCAGAGAGTTTTGTTTGCTTTTAATTTTTTGCCAAACTTTCATGCTGCCTAAATGGGTAGGAATCCCGTAGATAATGTACCAGTTTTATACTATTTCACTTCATGAGTTACTGAGACAGCCTGCACGCATTGCTCATAAAATTTAGTCCTCCTGTTTCTATATTGATATAATTTCATACGCCGAATAACCCTAATTTAGCTTTTTATGTCCTTGTTCACAAGAATTAGTGGAAAAAAAAGGAATATTTCTCATGGGTTTTCAAAACAAACACGCAATATCGCTGTACTTTTTTAGAAAAGCTGATATTATTTCTCTAATAAAAATTCATTACATTTCCTATGCGCTGGTGTAATATTTTGTCCAACATTGTTGCAGGCACATAGATTAATCGCTACTGCTGTTGTTTTTATCTTAATTGCTGCGAAAGGGCGGTCGCTCAATACATATAGTTATAGTTGTTTTTTTTTTAACCTTTTGATCTGTGCCTTCAGAAAAATACCATCTTGTCACGAGCAATATTAGTTCAGATAACACCAACTATGGTGATGATGATGATGATGATGATGATGATGATGATGATGATGATGATGATGATGATGATGATGATGAGGAGGAGGAGGAGGAAAGGTGAAATGATAGTGTTTTACTGATGAAAGACTGCTTGACGACACCGGATTTTACATAGCAAATAATGCCACTATAATGATAATTGTCCAACAGTTATTGCCAAGCGCAGCCAGCGATATAGTAACCTGAAAATGCAATAAATTGATAATGGTGTTCACAATAAACGGTCTCTTTACCTTGTTGTTCAACAAAAAGCAATATCGAGTTACGACAGAGATTCGCTGTCGGGCTCGTCGTAGATTCGTTTGTTCTTCGCGTTAGGTTTGTTGTTTGGTATTTATTTTTTTGCTGTAGCCAAGTCATCATGTGTTTACCCCCACGGTGCTCCTTCCTTTACTTTTCGAGGCGGAAGTTCTTCTCTACAGGCAAGGTCGAAATATTCCGGTTTTTTCTTGACTAGCTGAAAGTCAGTAAGTAATTGTCGGGTCTTCTTCTTCAGTGGATATTGTCAATCGATTATAGAGCCCGCATGAAAGATTTCAATAGTTTTAACTTGTGTCCAGAGTTCATCTCATCTTTGAATAAGCTTCTTATTTCATTGTTATTCGTTTCATAGTTCAAATGTTTAATTCAGCTGTACCTGAACCTGTAAGATATTTAAATTAATACCTTTCTGGCTGTCTTACATTTTTGATATCTGTTCGTTTGTTTGCTTTTAATTGTCGATGCTATCATACAGATAGTTTCTTCACTCGCTCGTTCGCATGTCCTCTGAAATTGCAATGCGTTCACTCATTATCTGAATATCTGAGATTGCCGATGTTATGGCCATTTATTTTCCCCCTCCATAATGTTCACGGAAAATCGTTTTACTCAAGAGCAGGCAATAGCATAGTCTTACTACTTTACAGATAGTTCACTGCAATTGGGTCAACACAGGAGCGTCTTTGTCCCCACAGCATTTGAAGAATTCTCAAGTCCTTACCATCTGCGGTCAGTTGGCGCCCCACGGAGCATCGTGGTTTTGGATAAGGTCTTTCTCCTTTGGGACTCACAAAACAAGAAGAACAGAACATTAACACCTTGAACCGGCAACTTAGAGCGGTCCTTAATATGGAATACCCAAATAACAACCACACACAAGTCTCTCTACAATAAAACAGGTGGAGTACCAGTCGTCCTCACTATATATCTATATATATGAGTCTTTTGAGGTCTTTTTCTGAGCGTATATAAAATAGATAAATTTGGGCTGCCTTTTCTTTTGTGGCATTTTGTTTGAAATATCGAATGATTGCTTTGCTGGCTGGTGTATTGGAGTTTTGTCTTATCGATATATCCGGAAAAATTCTATCTGGACTCATATATAGATATATAGTGAGTGAGACGACTGGGTACTATACCCGTTTTATTGTAGAGAGACTTGTGTGTGGTTGTTATTTGGGTATTCCATATTAAGGACCGCTCTAAGTTGCCGGTTCAAGGTGTTAATGTTCTGTTCTTCTTGTTTTGTGAGGTCCCAAAAGGAAAGACCTTATCCAAAGGCTTTTGATAGCGTGAAATATTAAAAACTCTTCCAAAAATTAGGGCATAACTGACTCTGAATGGTAAGGACTTGAGAATTCTTCAAAATCTTTATTGGGGACAAGAGACAGCTCTAATGATTGACGACAATTGCAGTGAACTGAAACCTATCTGTAGGGGAGTAAGACTAGTATATGCTATTGCCTGCTCTTCAAACAGTAAAACGATTTTACGCAACACCATTCCGTGAACATTATGGAGGGAAAATAAATGGCCATAACATCAACAATCTCAGATATTCAGATAATGGTGAACACATTGCAATTTCAGAGGACAAACTTATTGCAGACAACAAACGAGTGGAAAGAGAACTATCTGTATGATAGCATCGACCAATTAAAAAAATATAAACAGACAGATATCCAAATGGAACATCGGCATAAAAGAGGAGACAACCAAAGAAGGGTAGTAATTTAAATATCTTGGGTTCAAGGTTACAAAGGCTGAATTAAACATTGAAACTATGAAACGAATAACAATATGAAATAAACTTATTCAAAGATGAGATGGATTTTTCTGGACACAAGTTAAAACTATTGAAATCCTTCATGCGATCTCTATAATCGATTGACGAGAATATCCCACACTGAAAGAAAGACCAAAACGTTTGAGCAATTACTTGCAGACTTTCAGCTTGAATCAGAAAAAAAGAACCAGATATTTCGACCTTGCCTGTAGAAAGGATTTAGAAGAACTTCCACCCTCAGAAAAATTAAAGGAAGAAGAACCCGGTGGGGTAAAAACATACATAGATGGCCCAATACAGTCATAGCAAATAAACAAATACCAAACAACAAACCTATCAACCTGCCTCAGAACAGAAGACGATGGTCGTAGATGTTCGAAGAGTCTGACATAACGACGGAATCTCTGTCACGATAAATTGTGCTTTTGTTGGATAACAAAGACCAAAAAATGCGGTAATGCGATTTATTGTGAACATTTAAAAGTTCGTTAAAATACCTAACACCGATCATTATCAAACAGACCCCAATAGTTTAATACGTCATTTTTTTCAAGAGTTTTGTTTCATCAATCCTCGCTAGATACACATTTTGGCACCAGTTTGCCAAAGCAATAACTGGTGTGAGACAATTAACATTATATAATTATTCGAATGGCATTATTTACATTCACTTGCTTTATGCTTAAGAATCTGTGAGTTGTCGTCAAGCAGTCTTTCGCACATTAGAAGAAACAATATCCGTCATTACTATCGTCTTCACCTTGCTCTTTTTCCTCCTCCTCCTCCTCCTCCTCCTCATCATCATCATCATCATCATCATCATCATCATCATCATCATCATCATCACCATAGTTGGTGTTATTTGAACTAATATTGCTCGTGACAAGATGGTATTTTTCTGAAGGCACAGGTCAAAAGGTAAAAAAAACAAAAAAACTATAACTATATTTTTAGAGCCACCGCCCTTTCGCAGCAATTACAATAAAAAAACAAACAATGCTGACTGGTAAGCGTCTAATCTATGTGCCCGCAACATGTTTTGGACAAAATGTCTTTACCAGATTACATAGGAAATGTAATGAATTTTATTACAAATGTATCAGCTTTTCTAAAAATTTAGCGATATTTTAATCTGGTGCGTGTTTGTCTGATTGTTTTTTCTTATAAAAACCCATGAAATATTCCTTTTTTTTCCAAAATCACTAATTGTATAAATTCTTGTAGACTGGAACATGTACTATAAAAAACTAAATTAGAGTTATCTTATTCAGCATTATGAAATTATATCAATATAGAGACACAAAAAGGAGGACTAGAGTTTATAAAACTTAATGCATTACGAAACATAGGCTTATCTCAGGATTGCAAACGAATAACTTCATAAAGTGAAATAGACATCTAAAACTAGTACATTATATCTACAGGATTCCTATACATTTAAACAGCATGAGTTTAACCAAAAAAAAATTAAAAAAAGCAAACAAAATTAATGAGTTTCTCTGGTCTCGATGTACAAGCAACTCGTTTGACTCTTTATTGACTTGAGGATCGATTCCGCCCAGTTTATTATTACTCGGTTGTACAAAAGAATGAATATTAGTGCAGCTCGGGGAGAGTTGTAAAGGAGGATTCGAATTTGAGCAAAGCTGAACATTGTGGAAACAGTATTTACCTTAAAGACTGATACTTGTAAGGAATCGTATGGCTAAAAATTCTTGTAGATTATCAGTCTAAATGTCTTAACAAAATCTCACTCTTTCAGGATCTAAGAAAAAGAATCAAATTTAAGAGGGGTGAAAGTTAACCACATACGTTTTTACGTAAATTTCCAATAGCGCAAGTCATGCAGCGTGCAGAAATAATGGTAATTGTGTTGTGAAATTTGCTGTAAACAATTTTTTATCAGGCACGGAGATAAGACGCTTACCTGTCAGAAAAAAAATGAAAGAGAAAATTGTTGCTCAGAGAAATGTCTTGCTGACCTTTTGGCCTTCAGAAATGTACAATCTCGTCAAGAGTGTTATTAATTCAAGTAACAATAATCATGAGGACGAGGATGAAGAGGGTGAGGAGGAAGAGGAGAAAGATGAAGGCATAAGTTAGTGATATGATAATGTCAATTCCTCACGGCAAAAAACTGCACTTGATGACAACAAACAGTACAGTTAGCCTCGATTGAGTTGTATAAAAGCAATGATTGTATATTTGATTGATTTTGAGCTGATTTTCCCTTCAACTTGCATTGCTGCTGTCTTGGTTGCTCGTAGACAATTTTCATCTAACTTCAACTGTGTTAGTTTTGTGATTACCTCATCAAGCTGTACACTGTCAAATGTCTTGGTGTAGTCAATATAACACAGATATACCTTTTTCTGTACTTCCAGAGCTTGTAAAATTATAGTTCGAAGAAGGTAGACTGCTTTTGTTGTACCTTTCCCTCCACGAAAAAATCTTACTCTTCATCAGCTACTTCTGGTTTGATTTTGTTTCTGACCACCATAATTCTTAATTTCATTTTGTTGATATGACTCATAAGACAATCGTTCTAAGTAATTCACACTTTTTTGACCCTGGCGCTATTAATATAGATTTGGAAATATCTGGTGAAATCTGACCTGCAGAAGTAAACCTAAAAACATCAAACTTGACGTGGCTTTACTGAAATTCAACTCTAGACCCTTCAAGAAAAGTAACGCGTGACTGTTCAAAGTAAATTTGCAGTCTTAGGAGAACCTGTGGAAGTCGATCAACAATAGGTAAGGTTCAAAGTAGCGGTGGAACAAATACCAAG
Source organism: Elysia crispata (assembly GCA_033675545.1). Taxonomy (NCBI): domain Eukaryota; kingdom Metazoa; phylum Mollusca; class Gastropoda; family Plakobranchidae; genus Elysia; species Elysia crispata. The sequence goes on from JAWDGP010004218.1 coordinate 22,156, forward strand.
AGTCGAAAGCAAAATAAAACAAAACGGATGACTGAGAATATTTTGGACCTCATGGAAACAGGGATGCAAGTAAAAAGTATCAGAGAAAAATACGGTACATTGCATAAGGAAATAAGAGGGGAAAAAATTATGTGATGAAGCCAATCAGAAGTGAATCAATGGCAAGCGTAGAAACATCGAACTATACCACAGAAGCTGTGAGAAGACACTGTACAAAAACATTGAAGAAATCTCTGGAGAGAAAACCTGCTCATCTACAAGATGTCTTAAGTCAAAGAACGGTGATATCATATTGAAAAAAAAATTAACAGTTGGGCAGAGTACATAAATGAACTTGTTGAAAACCACAGAAACGGTTTCAATGCGATGAAGCGCAATTTTGCTGTTTCACCTATCATAAAAAAATGAAATCTGGAGAGCAATAAGAAAGAGGAAATTAGGCACAGTGACAGACCCAGAGCGTATATCAGTGGAACCTTTAGAAGCGACTAAAGACTATGAAATTGATAAAACCGCAACATTACTGAGAAATCCAGTACATGAATTATAATTACAATTTTTTATCTAAAAAAAAAACAAAACAAAAAAAAATGCATGAAGCTAAAGTTTAATAAATCTTGCTGTCTCATTTGTCTATGTTGCAATATTTTTATCCCGAAGAAGTCGGTAATTATACTTTCCAAACTGCATGCTTTTAGTGTTAAAGCATGTTTTAATCAAGACAAGTAAAACTGTACAAACATGTACAGAGAATTAAGAAAAGAAAAAAATATGACCAGAGACTCCACGAGCTACACTTATGTTAATAAACAGATAAAAAACAAGATCTTCTTTCAACTGATCTTTTAAGACACGATGTTTCTTTTATTTTTGCCTACCAAAATATTATGTACAGCTTAACCCTCGAAAAACAAAGAAAGCTTCAAAGATATTTTTTTTCTTTCTTAAACTTTACATGCAATAAACACTTGAAAACTTAAGTACTAAGAAGTTATTTATATCTGCCGGCAAAAGAAAACCAAACAAAACTCCACCTTTTATGGCGTGATTAAAAAAATGCAATGTACGTTATTTAAAGACAATAAAACCAATCTCACGATCACACACACACGCACTGATACAGGGGAAAAAATTGGTTTCTAAAAAGTAAGGACACATTACTATATATAAAGCGTTTTGATTGCCTTTAAACAGTTAGGTATAATCACCTTTATCAGTCATACATACAAGTGTGAAGTTTTCCCCACTGCTGTAAACTTCCAACAGATCTGCATCATGAACACCTGGTTTGTTTTAGCTGCTCTCACTTGGTTCGGAGGCTCTCTTGCACAGTTACCTTGTACTCTAGAGTCTTTTGTCGCAGAGGCTTTCGATGTTTTCAACTTTACTTTCCTTCACTCTTATCACGATGTAAGCACCATGGTCACGCTGTACGAGACTCCAGCCGGAGAAAGCGTTTATCTGTTTGACTTCAACGAAGGCAAGCTTTACGTGAACCGACCGAATTCTACCTGCGTCCAATACGAGAATCCCGACTCAAAGGTAACGCTGAATGTGTAATACCCCATTTTTTTTATTTTATTATTTTTTTTTGTTTGTTAGATCTATTGCTACCTATATTATTCTAATGATTGTATTGAAAAAGGACGTATTATCAAGGAAAATTATTATTCTCTGCTTTCTCGTATTCCCCGATATAAACAGGTGGACAGTAGAAGACAAGCGCGAAACAATTACATTAAAAGCGACAGGGTCAATGCAGTATGTTTACTGAAGTATAGTGATTCAAATTTCAAATGAAATGAAAGAAAGGAAACATTCTGAAAAATAAGTTCTAACTGTTCAACACTTTCTTAATTTTTATTTCTCACAGTCACCAATGACTTATTTAAGCGTCGCGGTTGTCTCGCTTACGACTATCTACATGGATTGATTAACAAAAATTTCAACGACACAAAATTTCTGGGAGAGAAGCGAGCCTTGTGATTATGTAATTAACAACTCTTAAAAGCATTAGGACGAGTGTAACCCACCTCTGTTTTTATTCCATACCTTTACCATCTCCAATCTATGTCACTGTCATGAAATCCTTTCTTTTTGCCTTTATTAGTTTTCTTACTAAGCACTTTTTCTTTTAAGGTTTCTTGTAAGTTTATCTTATGGACTCTTTCTCCTCTCTGTCTGTCTGTCTGTCTGTCTGTCTGTCTGTCTCTCTCTCTCTCTCTCTCTCTCTCTCTCTCTCTCTCTCTCTCTCTCTCTCTCTCTCTCTCTTCCGTCTCGTAATGTCCCTACAGCCCTCACCTTTTTGTTTTTCTTTTTTTCACATAAAAACTCACCGTGTTTCACCTAACCATCCTTTGTGCATTACATAACCTCTGCATAGTTTAAGGCCTATTTTAATTTCAGATCAGCCCGGCTGCTTTGGGACTTGCACAAGAAAAATTACAGTTCACAAACCCAATGGGCGTAAATCTCCGAGGCTTCGAATACACCAATGGCGGAGCCACCACAAGAATTTTCCTTAGCGACACATGCGATTCCTATTTTATTTCATTCCTTGTCAACAACCAGAACCGGTTGGCATTTTCTTTCTACAACCAACGAGACTGTAAGTAAACAATATGGAAAAATAATGTTTTAAGAAAATGATGATGAAAATGAAGATAGTGTAAAAATAGTTTTAACTATACAGTAGCAGCAATAGCAGTAGCAAGAACAACAACCGCAACAAATCAATAGATTATAATAATAATAATAATAATAATAATAATAATAATAATAATAATAATAATAATAATAATAATAATAATAATAATAATAATAATAATAATAATAATAATAATAATAATAATAATAATAATAATAATAATAATAATAATAATAATAATAATAATAATAATAATATTAATAATAATAACAATAATAATAATAATAATAATAATAATAATAATAATAATAATAATAATAATAATAATAATAATAATAATATCATTATAATAATAATAATAATAATAATAATAATAATAATAATAATAATAATAATAATAATAATAATAATAATAATAATAATAATAATTATTATTATTATTATTATTATTATTATTATTATTATTATTACTATTATTATTATCATCATTATTACAATAACACGGAGAAGGAAATGTATGATAAAGATAATGATAACGATACGAAAGTGAATGACAATCCATATCAAAATAAGAATATGGAATAAGATGAGTTGAAAAAAACAACAAGTAAACGAAAGAAAAGGAACGAAGAAGTTAAAGATAAGCGTTGAAAAGAGGAAAACGGGATGGGGTGGAAGGAAAAGGAAAACTGATGGAGAAAAAAGAGTAGAATAAAAAAAAAATAAAAAAGATAGATGGGTAGAAACAGAAAAAAAGAGATGAGGAGAGGAGAGCCTGATTGATTTTTAAGCTTCCTAATAATGAATATTTTGTTGTAACTTCCCAACATCTTCTTTTTTTATATGTCTCACAGTCACCGATGACGATGCACAAAAAGTTGAAGACGCCAAAGCTACCTTTGAAGCCGCTAATTGCGCGGTGGGACTGATGTAGCTTTGCTTTAAGTCAGCAAATAGTAAGATCAGCGACCGTTTTCGAAGTTTCTGTATTGATTTGTGTTAACATTGACGAGCTAAATGGTTGTGCTTGAATAAAAATTTGAGAATCATACCGTTTCAAATTGCAAATTAATTGTGTTAAGATTTTTCACACCTTTTTTCAGTTGCACCTAAATTGGGTGCACGGTTGCGGAAAAAAAATTAATATAACGTACTGCTATAAAATTGCACAATAAACCAAACAAACGAACAAAAGAAAAGAAAACAAACAAACGAACAAAACACCCTTAAAAAAGCATAGTGAAGAGGCTGCCTTTCGCTATTAATTGATTAGTTTTTAAGAGTTGCACAGAACTTATTTATACTTTTTTTTTCCATTTTGCTTGATCACTTTTTCAATATCAAACAAACAGTTGTACCAACCAATCAATAATAATAATAATAATAATAATAATAATAATAATAATAATAATAATAATAATAATAATAATAATAAAGCCTTACTTTACCTAAGCACGGAGCCTTACTTTATCTAAGAATGGAGCCTTACGTTACCTAAGAATGGAGCCTTACTTTACCTAAGAATGGAGCCTTTTTTTACCTAAGAATGAAGCCTTACTTTACCTAAGAATGGAGCCTTACGTTACCTAAGAATGGAGCCTTACTTTACCTTAGAATGGAGCCTTACTTTACCTAAGAATGGAGCCTTACTTTACCTCATGGAGCCTTACTTTACCTAAGCACGGAGCCTTGCTTTACCTAAGCACGGAGCCTTACTTTACTTAAGAATGGAGCCTTAGTTTACCTAAAAATGGAGCCTTACTTGAGCTAAGAATGGAACCTTACTTTACCTAATGGCGCCTTACTTTACCTAAGCACGGAGCCTTATTTTACCTAATGGAGCCTTACTTTACCTAATGGAGCCTCACTTTACCTAATGGCGCCTTACTTTACCTAAGCACGGAGCCTTATTTTACATAATGGAGCCTTACTTTACCTAATGGAGCCTTACTTTACATAAGCACGGAGCCTTACTTTATCTCATGGAGCCTTACTTTACCTAATGGAGCCTTGCTTTATTTAAGCAAGCAGTGAGATCAGCATTACACCTGAAGTTTCTGCATTCATTTTTCTGATGTCATGTTAAATCCTCATCCTTTAAAAATAAATGAGAAATAAGATTGTTTGAGATGGTAAGTTAACAATTAAAAATACTTTTGAACATAACTTTGCTTTCTGAAGTAAGACTGATTCTCAATAGCTGTTGTCGCACTATATTTGCAAGAGTTCAAAATTTTTTACACTGTCCGTTGAACCGCTTAAAACCGGTCTCTACAAAGCAAATTATGATGGAAGTTTAGTTACTACTTTGCAAAATTGTATATTATAAAGGTCGTGCATCTTTAATGGTTTCCATGGCTACAGATCTCACCAAAATTTCGCTTACTTTTATTAATTCTAGCCACGGACTTCTTGACACGAGAATTGCGGCGAAAGGACAAACTTCTTACCGTGTTGCTGAATCAGAAAGAGCAGGTTCTTCTGTACTTTCCTAATTTGCTTAATGAAGCCTAACGTTGGAATCATTACAGATGCTTCAAATAAGTGCAGTCTGATATCAATTTCTTCAGAAACTTTGGACACTTGCGCAAAGAAGGGACACTATTATATTGTAAGCCTGTGGAAGGCGGAAACCGTTTCTCTCTTCATTATTTCCATATTTTTATTTCTCTAAGTGAAACGGATTGGAAATGAGACAAATTTCGAGGTTAAACAAAGTTACCACAGCTCATGAGTTTATCATAACTATGACTTGCTTGACTTTAAGTAAGGTGATCAACTTATCATAGATGGGGCTCTATAAAACAAAAACAAAAAGTCAAATAAGCTAACAGCATACTTGACTTCAAGGCTTTTTACGGGTGGAATGAACTCAGCAGTTTTGGCTGCAGGTCCTATTTCGGTTTTTTTCTATCTACATTCTCTCTTCTATGGGATGCACTCTCCAAGATTACCCATATAAGTCCTTTACAAGCTGTAGTCTTTCAGTCTGTTAACTGAAAGTTTGCCCGTTGACTTTATCGTTGAGATAAGAAAGTTTCGCTGTTCAATATATAAGAAAAAATTTTCATTTGATTCAGTCACTTAATTGAGTAAAAAGTCAGTTGCAGTTTGCTGTTGAGGGAAAAAAAAGAAAGAAAGGAAAAAATACAAACATTATGTTCGTGAGAGCAAATCCAGTATCGGTAGATGGTGAATTAGGCGTAAATTATTTCGTGGTACCATTTTTTTCTTCTTTCTCTTCTTCTTCGTCTTCTTCTTCTTCTTCATTTTATCATTATAATAATAAGGTTGGAGGACATAACTAACTTAAGAGTCACTTTACTTGGTTTTATAACGTTTATATGAGATATACTTTTTGTCTTGGAAGATTAGAGAAGGGCCGGGGAGAAAAATGAATAGGAGAGAGACGGAGAGAAACACAGAGAGACTGGGAGAGAGAGAGAGAGAGAGAGAGAGAGAGAGAGAGAGAGAGAGAGAGAGAGAGAGAGAGAGAGAGAGAGAGAGAGAGAGAGAGAGACTGAAGTTACCGATAGATAGAAATAAAGAAGAGAGCTAGACCAGACAAGAAAGATGTAAAGAGACATTTAAGAGGAACATTAAGAAAGATCAATGGATCAAATAATAAATAAATAGACGGAGATGGAAAATTAAGGGCTGAAAGAGAAAGAATTAAAGAGATAGAAGGTTTCCGGCTAAAAGAGAAAGAGAAAGAATATTTGACAGGGAGATATCGACAGAAATAGAGATAGATAAAACGAGAGATATAAAATGATCCTCATTTTTTCTTCTTTTATTAAAGACTCTGATAAAGGAAAAATGTGTAATACGAATGACTACATGATTAACTGAGTACAGAGTGTCGAGCAAACCGTGAGTTAAATGTTAAAACTAAGAGCTGGCTGGAGAGATTAGTCCACAAGTCCACTGGCCGAGTACACTAATCCTAAACTAGCGGAGTTCATGAGCCAACACTAATCCTAAACTAGCGGAGTACATGAGCCAACACAAATCCTAAACTAGCGGAGTACATGAGTCAACACAAATCCTAAACTAGCCGCGTACATGAGCCAGCACTAATCCTAAACTAGCAGAGTTCATAAGGCAACCTTAATCCTAAACTAGCAGAGTACATGAGCCAACATAAATCCTAAACTAGCGGAGTACATGAGCCAACACAAATCCTAAACTAGCCGTGTACATGAGCCAGCACTAATCCTAAACTAGCACAGTACATGAGCCAGCAATAATCCTAAACTAGACGTGTACATGAGCCAGCACTAATCCTAAACTAGCACAGTACATGAGCCAACACTAATCCTAAACTAGCCGCGTACATGAGCCAGCACTAATCCTAAACTAGCCGTGTACATGAGCCAGCACTAATCCTAAACTAGCACAGTACATGAGCCAGCAATAATCCTAAACTAGCCGTGCACATGAGCCAGCACTAATCCTAAACTAGCACAGTACATGAGCCAACACTAATCCTAAACTAGCCGCATACATGAGCCAGCACTAATCCTAAACTAGCCGTGTACATGAGCCAGCACTAATCCTAAACTAGTACAGTACATGAGCCAGCATTAATCCTAAACTAGCCGCGTACATGAGCCAGCACTAACCCTACTAGAAAGTATAGACATGTATATCCCCTCTGATCCCACTAGCTTGAACACTAACCATCGCGGTTAATATTGTTCAGAACCACCCCACCCCCCACCACCAAGTTTTAGCACCGGCGCGAATTTTTCAGCCAATCATATGTCTATTTCTTTCCCAAGGACATACTTAAAGTGAAACACCTTTCTTTTTACTGTCATTATCTTTATAAAAAATTATTCAGAGCTATATACTTCAACCTTGCTGTGCAAACGCTAAGATCTTTTCAATTACGGATTGCATTTATTTTTTTATATTATGCAGACTAATCCCTATGCAAGGAATAGAAAAACAAAATTTAATTCGTTTTTTTGTTGTTGTTTGTTTTATTTTGTTTATTTCAATACATTTTGACATTATTTACAGTCCTTATGTATAAAAATCAACAAGATAAAGTTAACTTTAGTTTGAGAGACATGAATCAGCAACCTATGCAAGACAAACATTTTTATTAAATACAACTCACTGTCAAAACAATCAATGTATTTAGTGCAGTATCCAGGCATTTTTAGAGCGAATATTATAAAAGAAAATTTGATATTTGACTTATCTTTGTATAACAAAAATCGATGGGCGTCACTAGCTTCTCGTTATTCTCGAGATAAACTTGCAAACGTCCTTGACGGCTTTTGCACCAGTTTTTGAATGTATAAATTCTGGCGCGAGTTTTAAATGGTCTATATGGAAACCTTTACCATCATGGACAACGGTCTCCACCCCTGAATCCCTTAGACGTTTGGCGTACAGCAGCCCGTCATCTCTTAACACGTCATATTTTTGTACAACCACCATGGTCGGTGGAAGCTTCGTGAGGTCGTCGGCCATTAGCGGAGAAAACCGAGGATCCACGATGAGGGATTTGATTCGTTGAAATATTGTCTCGTTATGAGAATCGTTGATGATTGGTGCTGTCTTCTTAGGTGTCCGGTACTTCTCCGGCAAATTCTTCTCGTCCACATATTTGGCGTACTTCGACTTGGTTCTAAATTCTGGGCTCACATGATGGTTCTCGAAAAATATGGTTCCGTGAAATTCACCATTTCTTCCACCTCGAAGAAAGAAAGAAAAGACATAAAGATTAATTTGCGACTATGAAAAGTTAGTTAAAAGATAATTTGAACGTTAAAATGTATATCAGTCATTGAATAAGCCAAAGGAAAGGGAGTTTTTAAAATCTTCTCAAAGTGTAAGCTGGAGCATGAATCAACATTTTATTTTCAATTGTAGACAGATCAACAGCGTCTGCACATATGAATCTCAACTATTCATATCACTTGCTCTATTTACAATGTTCAGATGTGCATAACTCTAATTCATCAATGATAATACAAAAACAAAAAAAATTTAAGTCTACAACAAAAGAACAGACTTCTACTGTTTATGCTCCTGATAAATGGACAGTTTAACGAGTCTATTCTGGATGAGTTTCTTAGAAGTCTATTAATTTTGTTTTAGGAACAGTGTCCAAATAGAGCCTATAATCAATTAATAGTAAACATACCTAGACCTAAATAAATAGAAGCGAACGCGGCGATATGCTTAGCATACAAGATAGGGAATGTTTCAGCATTGTCGAGGTGAGCGGGGAGACGGAATGTGAGGCCTTGAAGGACTGGGTGTAGCAGAACCTGATATTTCAACTGTGGTAGATCTGAGGACATCTTTGAGAGATGGAGTGCTGTAGCGGCAGCCAAGTTTCCCCCGGCGCTGTCCCCTGAGGAATGGTGAGACTATTTTAGACATGGTAGAAATAACCTCTTGCATAAATTACTGTTATAGAACAGAAAATGAGACATGTAAACAAAATAAACAATAAGAAGTATAGTGCAACAATAAATTAAAAAAAAAATTAATAAAGGAAATTTCTTGTATGTTCTATTCACCACATTCGTTTTGTTTATTTATTACTATTCTCATATTAATTTTTATTAAATGTTTCAAAACTTTAGGTGGGAAATTTTTTTTTGTAATATATTGCGAAGAAGTGATGGATTAAACGCTAGATAAAATAACGTATTAAGTGTAGATCTGAATGCAAACAAGGAACTGCAAGCGATTACCCAAAAATCGATTCAAGGATTCGCTGTTTTATAACATCACCATTCTGAGTGAGATTTTCTGTTTATAGTGATGCTTTTCTAAGCTTTGACATTCGATGAGAAATACTTTTTAAAAAAATATTGGAGAACATAGTACCAGAAGAAAATATCAATTCCAGTCAAATAAGCAGATTTAACGTACCTGCTACACCCACTCTAGATACGTCTATACCGAACTTCTTCCCATGGCGTAAGATGTAACGTGTCACCGAGACGACATCATCAAATCCCGCCGGAAACGGATGCTGAGGAGCTAATCTGTAACTGGAGGATGTGTTTACTTAAGTAAAAATAACAAAGGGCTGAAACACAGGAACATTTTGTAAAAGATTTAGTCTAAAAAAAAAAAGAGAAAAAAAAAGCTAAATCGATCTAGAGAATTCACAGAGAAGAATGCAATTTTTACTTTAAAAAATCCTTTGCTTTGCCTATAAATCAGATACATAGAGAATGCCATTTGTACTATTTTGAAGAATAACATTTCCTCCAACTTTTGCACTTCTCATAAAATTTTTTTGGATCGATAAAAATTATAGAATGTCAAGGCCTGGATAGAAGATGGTTTCTATCATCTAGGGAAATAATATCTGTTGTAGATAAATTTAAAAAGTGGAAGTTTCATTTTTCTTGTCTACCTCCTAATAAGGTAATATGTATATATATACAATTTTACTTTGAGATAAAAGATAAAAAATTTTTTTTAAATGTATGTAGTCCTACACATGCAGACTATTTTTACCAACCGACATAATACTCTTTGCTTAATAATACTTTTTAAATGCATTAATTGGCAACAAAAACAAAATTTCAGTCCGCGATTTTAAACTCAGGAAAGTTATTTAGATACTTACTCGACATTAATAGCTACCACACCAGTCCTCATGGCAATGTCATACACTGTCCAGTCATATACATCTGGGAGAATTAATTTTAGAGAATAGTGCAGATATTAAGAACATCTAATTTTGTAAAATCCAATTCTATTTGTAAATTGTTTTATACAGTCATTATCATGCAGTTTAAAATAATTTGGTGGCTATGAATTCCTGCAAGGCGGTACGCATAGGACTTAAGTTTGCAAGAATTTACAGCTTTCAAAAAAAGTTTGAAAGGATTATAGAAATTTTTAAATAAATTAGGGACGTACAGAACTGGATGAGTTCCACGTTTGAAAAGGAGGAAAAGAAGCTGAAGAGGGAGTGATTTTATTTTATTTATTTATTTTTTTTTTTTTAGGGGGGGGGTTAGAATAAATAGGGCTAGGGGTTTTAAAACTTGAGGCAATGTGTTTTCTTCTTATATATCTATATATATATGTGTGTGTGTATATTTATATATATATATATGTTTTATATAATCTCAAGATAGGTAAGAGTAAAAAAGTTAAGTATTACCTGATTATTTCTCAGAAATTTTTATTTACCTAGTAGACAAAAGCTGCAACTATTATCAACTCTTACCAACCGTGGGATGGTTGAATGATCAGGTTAATATTTTTGTGATGTTTTCACATAAAAAGGAAGTTAATGCGTAGAAAAAATGGTAAAAACGTATAACCATTTCCCACGAAAAAATGGTAAAAAAGTATAACCATTTCCCACGAATGATGATAGTAATTAAATAAAAAGGCAAAACAAAGATTGATAATATCTCAATAAGTTGGAGTTACTGAGTAGGAGAAATTTAATTTTTATTTCAGAATTTCTCACGGATTATAATGTTAATACTTATAAAGTAAACATTTGTATTATTATGCCTCAACGAACTGGCTTCAATAAGTTAAAAAAAGGGAAGTCCTATTCCTAATATGTTGTATATGATTTTCTTGGTTTTTGGTTTTCATTATTTTCCAACCAGTACTATCTTACTCATTTTAACAAATATTAGTCAAATATTTCTTTTTTGTAAATTTGAATGATTCAAGATAAATAAATTATCCTCACCATATACTCTGGCTAATCAAGACTCTATAAACCATAAAATATTATGTCATTTCCCAAAGCATGACCAGTTATAAAACCAATTTTTTTCCTTGGTTTTTTTTCTCTTTTTTTAATGTAAATTCCAAATCCATTTACAGATCATTGTAAATATTGTATTCATATCCACTAAACCGACATGACGCCATTAGGCATCCACGATGTAAGAAATGGATACAGTACCGAACTCTAGCAGTATGGCCTAGCGATTCCGCATTCGTATTTCAAAAGCAGCTTCAACACAAAATTTAATAATCTGGTACTTTTTCAACCCAAAAATTATTATGCGAACATTTTGTGAAGTGCTTTAAAGGATAAGTCCAACTCTCTAAGGTTATTTCTATCTCGCGACAAGATCTAAAAATTGAGATTAGAATTAACTTTGAGTACTAGGTACGGCTCTTCTCAACCGTCTAGTTACTGGCAGGTCCTCATAGAATGAGACAGACAAATATCATTGGATGAAAAGAGGTTGAATCGGCCAATAGATAATATAAAAATGCAGCTACGTTGGTTAATTAAGTAGAATCCAAACTTTATTAAAGTTCATTATTATATAGGTTTAAATAAATGTGCAGCTATGAATTCCCGAAAGGCCGTGCACCATCATTCACTTTAACTGGTAACCGAAAGTCTCCTATGCGTTTAAAAAGTTCTTAAAATAGATTTAGAAAATACAGAATTAGTCGATTTTTCCTATTCCCACACGGCAGTGTCCTGTAATATACTTTTTTTCGGGAATTCATAGCCTTCTAATAAACGTTTAAATGGATCTTAAAATAGATTTGGGAAGGACATAGTGAACCCATGCCCCATACTCAGGTTCATTTACGCATTTGCTCTGCTTCTGCATTCGCTGACCCCGCCTCATAGTTATGATGATTTGTGCCATTAGACAGAGAGGAACTTCTAAAATATTTGCTCTGAAACAAATTTTGTTTCTTACAAATCCAGTAATGTATTTGTAAAATAAACATGGTGAAGGTTTTCATGTTGAGAAGATTCTTTCCATTTTTTTTTCTTATTTTCCACGAGTTCTGTGACAAAGAATAATAGGATAGTTGCTTCTACTCAGCTCTAATCAGCATATATATCCGCCCTTATTGACATTACTTGTCCTTCTTTCAAAGTAAATTCTGCCATATTGGCATTAGTTTATTAACTTGACCTTCTTCCAACGTAAATACTGCCTTATTGGCATTAGGTTCCTTATTTGTCCTTCTTTCAACGTAAAATTCTGCCTTATTGGCATAAGTTTCCTTATTTGTCCTTCTTTCAACATAAAATTCTGCCTTATTGGCATTAGTTTTCTTACTTGTCCTTCTTTCAACGTAAAATTCTGCCTTATTGGCATTAGTTTTCTTACTTGTCCTTCTTTCAACGTAAAATTCTACCTTATTGGCATTAGTTTCCTTATTTGTCCTTCTTTCAACGTAAAATTCTGCCTTATTGGCATTAGTTTTCTTACTTGTCCTTCTTTCAACGTAAAATTCTACCTTATTGGCATTAGTTTCCTTATTTGTCCTTCTTTCAACGTAAAATTCTGCCTTATTGGCATTAGTTTTCTTACTTGTCCTTCTTTCAACGTAAATACTGCCTTATTGGCATTATTTTCCTTACTTGTCCTTCTTTCAACGTAAATACTGCCTTATTGGCATTAGTTTCTTAACTTGACCTTCTTTCAACGTAAATACTGCCTTATTGGCATTAGTTTCTTAACTTGTCCTTCTTTCAACGTAAATACTGCCTTATTGGCATTAGTTGTGACAAAGAATAATAGAATAGTTGCTTCAACTCAGCTCTAATCAGCATATATATCCGCCCTTATTGACATTACTTGTCCTTCTTTCAAAGTAAATTCTGCCTTATTTGCATCAGCATCCTTACTTGTCCTTCTTTCAACGTAAATTCTGCCATATTGGCATTAGTTTCTTAACTTGACCTTCTTCCAACGTAAATACTGCCTTATTGGCATTAGGTTCCTTATTTGTCCTTCTTTCAACGTAAAATTCTGCCTTATTGGCATTAGTTTCCTTATTTGTCCTTCTTTCAACGTAAAATTCTGCCTTATTGGCATTAGTTTTCTTACTTGTCCTTCTTTCAACGTAAAATTCTACCTTATTGGCATAAGTTTCCTTATTTGTCCTTCTTTCAACATAAAATTCTGCCTTATTGGCATTAGTTTTCTTACTTGTCCTTCTTTCAACGTAAAATTCTGCCTTATTGGCATTAGTTTTCTTACTTGTCCTTCTTTCAACGTAAAATTCTACCTTATTGGCATTAGTTTCTTAACTTGACCTTCTTTCATCGTAAATTCTGCCTTATTGGCATTAGTTTCTTAACTTGACCTTCTTCCAACGTAAATATTGCCTTATTGGCATTAGTTTCTTAACTTGACCTTCTTTCAACGTAAAATTCTGCCTTATTGGCATTAGTTTCCTTATTTGTCCTTCTTTCAACGTAAAATTCTGCCTTATTGGCATTAGTTTTCTTACTTGTCCTTCTTTCAACGTAAAATTCTACCTTATGGGCATTAGTTTCCTTATTTGTCCTTCTTTCAACGTAAAATTCTGCCTTATTGGCATTAGTTTTCTTACTTGTCCTTCTTTCAACGTAAAATTCTGCCTTATTGGCATTAGTTTTCTTACTTGTCCTTCTTTCAACGTAAAATTCTACCTTATTGGCATTAGTTTCCTTATTTGTCCTTCTTTCAACATAAAATTCTGCCTTATTGGCATTAGTTTTCTTACTTGTCCTTCTTTCAACGTAAAATTCTACCTTATTGGCATTAGTTTCCTTACTTGTCCTTCTTTCAACGTAAAATTCTGCCTTATTGGCATTAGTTTCCTTACTTGTCCTTCTTTCAACGTAAATACTGCCTTATTGACATTAGTTTCCTTACTTGTCCTTCTTTCAACGTAAATACTGCCTTATTGACATTAGTTTCCTTACTTGTCCTTCTTTCAACGTAAATACTGCCTTATTGACATTAGTTTCCTTACTTAACCTTCTTTCAACGTAAATACTGCCTTATTGGCATTAGTTTCCTTATTTGTCCTTCTTTCAACGTAAATACTGCCTTATTGGCATTAGTTTTCCTACTTCTCCTTCTTTCAACATAAATACTGCCTTATTAGCATTAGTTTCCTAACCACTAGCGTCAATCATATCATAGAAACATTACTTTTTTTTAATACGCATCGATCCTTTCTTGAAAATATGAACTTTTTACCGATTATCGTGAACTTACTATGGTGACATAGACGTTCATCCTTCCTTCCTACTCTTAGTTCAGCTCTAGTCATTTTGTGTTGAGTGTAATTTATTTTTCAAATAGGACAAGGTTGTTTGAAAAAAACGTCATTGACTATCAGTCCCATCCAACCACAGTTCCTTTAATTTCGACTGTGTTACAAATAGTCTCATAGACCACAAAGAGGAAGAAAAACAGGGCAAAATAAAGACTTCTTTTACAATGATCGTTAACTAAGAGAACTAACTCGTCGTAATATTTTTATGTGACAAGCATTGAATTTCTGCCCAGCAGTATTTCATTATCGTAGGAATACTATATTTGATACAGAATACATTTTAATTTTTATTTTAATTTTTTTTTATAATCGATTACCCCTCACCTGCAGATGCAGCTATCCACCCCCCGCCGTGAAAGTAGACGAACCCAGGGCGAAGGTCAGCATCCTCGTCATCCCAATGTTTGTAGACTATGACAGGGACGCCTGCAATCGTAGATCTCGTTACCTATGTAATTTACACACAAAGACACCATATAACTATGCAAACTCTATGCACACACAAAATGTTCAAATAAAACCCAACACAGGCGTTATGAAAAAGATACATTGAAGATTTTTTGAACATTCTTATAACCTATCTGCAAACCTCGGAAGTCACGTAAACTAATTTGACACACAGTATACACATCTTACATAACACACAATTCATTAGAAAATAATGTAGAAAGATGCATAAAATTAACGCACACGTTATGAGAAAAATATACTGTACATTGAACTTCTTACAACCTATTTGCATATCTCGAAAGTCAGTTAAACTAATTTGACACACAGTGAACACACCTGACATAACACACAATCCCCAAGAAAATAATATAAAAAGATGAATCCTGTACATTTTAATCCCTATTTCTATTATTATTGTTCATAAAAAGTTTTGTAGTTCAGTTTTTTAATGTCAATAGGTTTTGACAGAGCATACTAAAGTGCATAGGTATTCTATCCGTATGATTTTTACCTTAATATGAGTGAATAAAAACCAAGTTCATGCTGCAAAATCCCCACTGTTCTTTTTGATGTTGCTGCTGTTGTTGTTGTCGCCGTCGTTATTACTACTACTACTACTACTACTACTACTACTACTACTACTACTACTACTACTACTACTACTACTACTACTACTACTACTACTACTACTACTATTATTATCATTATTATTATTAGTATTAGTATTATTATTATTATTATTATTATTGTTGTTGTTGTTGTTATTATTATTATTATTATTATTGTTATTATTATCATTATTATAATGGTCGTTATTATTATTATCATTATTTCAACAAATAATTTTTTTTTTTTGGTGGGGGGGGGGGGGGGGGGGGGGGGGGTGTGGTTGGTAGCTCTGCTAAGATATGCAGAGCTTTTCAGATGTTTGTATGAACCATTCCCTCGTCTTGAATGAGTGACTTATGTGCTTCGTCTTCTCAGCTCTGTTATTTCATAATCAGGAGAAGTCATGTCATGGTTGAGCTAGGAGAGACTTAAGACTATACTTGACAAGAGGGATTATTGAAAACACTCAAAATCGTCGTTTAATTTTTCCGGCTTACCACCCTTGCAGTACAGAAATATAGTAAATTAGTACTACGTTAGATATGCACATATGACTGAAAATACTACACAAATAATAATTAATAGATACCCTCCACCGAAGCTCTCTTCTTTCTGTAGTCAGACTATTAACTCATTCCCTACGTAATTTTTTTCACATTTTGACGTAATTTTTTTGCGGCCCAGTCGTTCCACAAGGTAGTGGTGTTAAAAAATCAAATATTGTGCAATGTATTTTTCATAAAACTATATTATGTTGCATATCAAATTGAAGGAAATTGAATGGACATTCATATTAAACATCATTTGTGAGCATTGTATATGTTTTATATGATAAGTTTTATATTTGAAGCCTGAAATAAAAAAAAGGTGACAAAATTTTATAGTTATAAATTTCACTCACCATAAAATGAACACATTCATGTAAGGCTTTACATCTTGATTTATAGTCCAAAATTGAGGTAACCCATCCGCTTACTGAAGGTAAGGGTCATTAGTCTATAAGTTTCTCCAAATTTTCACGCTATCAATTTTTATATGGTAACGTATTTACAGATTTACGCATTCATGTAACAGTGACGGACCGTATGGAAGGAGATAAAAATTTATAAAACTTTTTGAGTACGAAAAAAGACCAAATGTTATTTACAAAATATTTACAGATCTATAGAGCTGATTTTTGAAGAATCTATGGTGTGTGATATTGCTCAAAGCAATTCTTTGGGCACAATGTAGGCTTGTCACTACATCCTTTGCAAAAAAATTGAGAGCGGCTGGTATCGCAGTGCACACATTTTCTCTACATGCCTCTGAAAGATATCAGGTGAATGTTTCCAATGTATCTTTCAAGAACAACAGATCTAGGTCTGCCTACTGTGGATGCATCACCTTCAGCATGAGCTTGCTGTGGCATTATCTCAACAGAGAGGTTGATCAGTCCATCAACAAGTTGCTCCTTGAAGTGCAGCATACTTTTTCTTATTTCCTCTTCTGGTCTTGATAGACAATACAGTATATAAGCATTATACTGGCTGACCTCAAGCATCCAATGGAAAAGCTTTTTCCACCATTTGTAAGTTTTTCTTTGATAGGTACCGTAGTAGGTGAGCATTTGATCCACGCGATCACACCCATTCATCGCATAGTTGTATTGGTTCACAACTGATGGCTTTGATTTCCCCTTTACCATGACATCAGTTGTATCAGCACTTGTAGAAACAACAATAACAGGCTTTTTAGCTTTTTTGTCTCTAAAAGATGTTAACAAGATAGATTTGTCAATAGTTGCATAGCACTTCTTTTTGGTCAAGTCTGGGATGTCAGTTTGTATTGCTTTAGATTAATTTATGGAAAAAGAAAGTTGAAATCTTCTTTCTTCTATTTACCCTTGCTTATTCTCTATCTCCCGTTTTTACGTCGCACAAAATGTTCATTATAGTTGAGATTTTTACCTTGTTAAAGAGAAACATTGTAAGAGTGTGTGTGTATACTTCTATTTTAATTATAAAAATAAGTATTCTATTACACTCGCGAAGGGCAAAATGAATAATTTCTTCTCACATTGAGTCCTCCGAACCAGCTTGAGATTGGCCTCATTTCGTCCTCTTGGAAGATGTGGATCTGCATCGCCTCTAAGTTATCTAGATACCGACCTTGACCGAAAAACTCTCTCGTCAGTTGCTGAAAAAAAATCGTTTTTTTTTTTTAGATACAGATGCGGAGTGTGTGTGTGAAAAAGGGGTGGGGGGAGGGGAGGGGTATGGCTATGAAATAAGGATAATGTCGACGTAGGTTAATGCTGTTGGGCAATATTAATAAAAGTAAAAATTAATTTCCGACGATTGTTACCAAAAGTATTTTTAATTGCAAAAAAATGTATCTAGAATGTCCATGAGTATTTATTTATACTAACCTTCGACAAGGACTACGATGTATCGCAGAGTTTTGACCCACCAATAATACTTGTGTGTATCACATAGTTTATATCCATCAATAATACCTGTGTATATCGCAGAGTTTTGACCCATCAATAATACCTGTGTGTATCGCAGAGTTTTGACCCACCAATAATACCTGTGTGCATCGCAGAGTTTTGATCCATCAATAATACTTGTGCGTATCGCAGTTTTGACCAACCAATAATACTTGTGTGTATCACAGAGTTTTGACCCATCAATAATACCTGTGTGTATCGCAGAGTTTTGACCCACCAATAATACCTGTGTGTATCGCAGAGTTTTGACCCACCAATAATACCTGTGTGTACTGCGGAGTTTTGACTAAACCGGTAAATACCTGTGTATATCGCAGAGTTTTGACCCATCAATAATACCTGTGTGTATCGCAGAGTTTTGACCCACCAATAATACCTGTGTGTATCGCAGAGTTTTGACCCACCAATAATACCTGTGTGCGTCGCAGAGTTTTGACCCACCAATAATACCTGTGTGTATCGCAGAGTTTTGACCCACCAATAATACCTGTGTGTATCGCAGAGTTTTGACCCACCAATAATACCTGTGTGTATCGCAGAGTTTTGACCCACCAATAATACCTGTGTGTATCGCAGAGTTTTGACCCACCAATAATACCTGTGTGTATCGCAGTTTTGAACCATCAATAATACCTGTGTGTATCGCAGAGTTTTGACCCACCCACAATACCTGTGTGTATCGTAGAGTTTGAACCACCAATAATACCTGTGTGTATCGCAGAGTTTTGACCCACCATTAATACCGGCGTTTCTATCATAGTATAAAATAATCTGGCAACTTCTATAACTTATAACCAGTAAAGATTACCTTTATTCAGCAGGCATCAAGACTATTAATTTCCACGCTACAGAATAAGCTCTTTCAAAAATCAATTTTCACGTTAAATCTAATCTTTCCATCGGAAATTCTGTTTAATTGTTCATGAAGCAGTTGAATTTGTTTTTCGCGCAAAATTTAAATTTATACCATAAGAAAATCTCTTGTGGCGAAAGCATGAACTGAATCTAAGGGCGATTAGACTAGTCTTCGCTACCTCTGACTTGTAGGCTTATCTGTTTTGATCTTGAGAATCTTACCGGATAACGAACTAGAATTTTCCAGAAGGCCATGAAAACTATAGCTCCAAACGGATCTTCAATACCTTCTGGCAATGGGGTGTAGAGAAATCCTGCCATAATCGCTACTACCATCGCCCAGATGATGGCGAAAAGTTTGAGCTTGGACATCGTTGCGAGCTGTTGGATGGACAGGAAGGAAAGAAATTATTTCGATTGAAAAAAAAAAGATTGTGCTATATCAGTATCGTTTCGTCGGAACTTTCTTTTAAATGTTGACACTCCAACATTAAACAATACTCTGAAAACATGGAACCATAAGCGCGCTTCATCAAAGTTGACTTCGCGAGTATTATTTAAAGCCAAGATGCATAGTATTGATTCCATTCCTAGTTAGCTTGGTAACGGTGATGGTGATGGTGATGTTGACAAAATAAGAAGTAGCACGTATAGGAATAGAGGAGGAGTCGAACTAGTAATAGTAACAATAACAGAATGATAGTTGTAGTGTTCGTGCTGGTGGTGGTGGTAGTAGTAGTAGTAGTAGTAGTAGTAGTAGTAGTAGTAGTAGTAGTAGTAGTAGTAGTAGTAGTAGTAGTAGTAGTAGTAGTAGTAGTAGTAGTAGTAGTAGTAGTAGTAAAAGAGTAGTAATACTAATAGTAGTGGTGGTAGTAGTAGTAGTAGTAGTAGTAGTATTAGTAATAGTAGTAGTAGTAGCAGTAGTAGTAGTAGTAGTAGTAGTAGTAGCAGTAGTAAAGCTAATAGTAGTGGTGGTAGTAGTAGTAGTAGTAGTAGTAGTAGTAGTAGTAGTAGTAGTAGTAGTAGTAGTAGTAGTAGTAGTAGTAGTAGTAGTAGTAGTAGTAGTAGTAGTAGTAGTAGTAGTAGTAGTAGTAGTAGTAGTAGTAGTAGTAGTAAGAAGAAGAAGAAGAAGAAGAAGAAGAAGAAGAAGAAGAAGAAGAAGAAGAAGAAGAAGAAGAAGAAGAAGAAGAAGAAGATTAGTAGTAGAAGCAACAACTATACCAGTAATTACAGATGCACTGAGTGTTTAAATCTAGTACACCTGTTAGTTGGGGTATCTTTACCCTTTCTTAATGTTTTATTTTCAGGAATGTGGTGCACAATGGCAGACGATAGTGTAGTATAGGGAGCAAAAGTTATGAAGTCACATGGTTTGTTTACTGGTTTTAAACTAGCTAATTGTTGTCTTACATCAATAGCAACACTGTTTCAAATGTGTCAAAAGTATTTGGCGACTTAGGACAATCTTGGTTTGAATTGGTTCCATTTTGTTTGGAATCACCAATAACGCCACAATTTTTATCTTGATTATCATGCTTTGAAATACAAAATCGGAAGAAAAAAAAATTCAATGCGCAAAGTTAAAGTATGCCTGCAGCATGTGTCAGCTGTCAACAGCAGCCTGCGATAAAGAATGAAGGATAATCAACACGAAGTAGATTAGTGAAATAAGGCCAGGATGACTACGATAAAATGCAATCAAGTAGATCTAATGGCAGGATTACAATACAATGCAATCCAATTCATAATCTATACGAGTTTTAACATTTGTTCATTGATAGTCCTTCTTGTTCTCTGTTAAATGTATTGATTTCAGGGTTCATCAAATAACCATTATTTTACATTTCAGATGAAAGATAAGATCAAGAGATAAAGTAAAATGGTTCTAGAGATAACTATTATTTGGAAAAAGAAGAATATCTCTTATTTTATCCTCTTGATTATGAAGTAAATAATGAGTTCGCCTGTTTTTGATATGTCAACTTGTTTACTACAATATTAAATATAAAAGATATATATATATATATATATATAATATACATATACATACAGAAAGCGATAGAGAAAGAGAGCGAGAGGGAGGGAAAGACAGACACACAGACAGAAAGACAAGCAGACAGACAGACAGAGATTATGTACGCACAAAAATTATCATTTCAGGTTTCATATACCTTTAACTAAAACGTTAAGTTGGTATATCTAATTTAGACCCTCTTCCGAAAAAAGTTAGATGATAGCTTAAGATACATCGATACTTTAAGAATGACGTATATACCACTATACTTTTTTGTTTTATTTTGCTTTTTCGGAGCACGCGCGACTGAATTTGAGGATTTTCGCCAAGTGTAAAATGAAAAGGCGGAGGGAAAGTTCGCTCAAACTGTACTATCATGTAAATAGTCCAACGAACGTAAAACATATTAATTAATAAGATCTAAACAATGAAAGGGTAAAGTTGCATTGCATGTTTTGACCAGCCCAATCAAAGAATAAGCTTATGTGGTCGTTATACGGAAAACTGTAGTGACTTATATTTGGGATCGAAACTTGATTGGCTGTAGGTTTGCTATGTATTTATTTATTTTTACTATATTGAATTGGCTGATTAATAATATCATCCACTCCAACATCTATATCTCTCTATAGCAATTCTTTCAGTCCATCTTTTTCTCTCTACCTTCCTCTATTTTAGGTTATCAAACTATCTTTTTCTTCCTTTCTTTTACCCTTCCCTCTCTGTTTTCTACATTGATATTTTGGATTCAATTCATCCTCTCTCTCTCTCTCTCTCTCTCTCTCTCTCTCTCTCTCTCTCTCTCTCTCTCTCTCTCTCTCTCTCTCTCTCTCTCTCTCTCTCTCTCTCTCTCTCTCTCTCTCTCTCTCTCTCTCTCTCTCTCTCTCTCCCTCTGCCTCTCTTTCTCTCTCTCTCTGTTAGTCTATCTGTCTGTGTGTGTGTGTCATTATCTATCTATAGCTATACCTGAATCTATATATATATATATATATATATATATATATATATATGTATATATATATATATATCTTTCTCTTTCTCTATCCCTGTTTCTGTCTTTTTTCTGTGTGTCTGTCTTTTGTCTGTCTTCTCTCTCTCTCTCTCTCTCTCTCTCTCTCTCTCTCTCTCTCTCTCTCTCTCTCTCTCTCTCTCTCTCTCTTTTTTCTGTATCCATGTTTCTATCCATATGCCTGTCTGTCTTTTTCTGCCTGTCTTTGTCTTCGCTTCTCTCTTACACACTCTCTCTCTTACTCGACATCACTTGATAATTTACCTTCAACTGATCACTCCGGTTTGCAAGGATGATTCCAAGAAAAACTCGAATCAGATTTCTCACGAGCACATTTCACAGTGGTGTAGGTATTAGTATCCCTGACGGCACACGAACACGTAGGACTTTTGAAAGATTTTATTTTTAAAATTGATTTGTTATGTTATCGTCAAATAAGTCCATAACTATCCCAGTTATTTTTAACATCAGCTTTCCATATTCAATTCATATATACTACCATTCTCCATTAATTTCATTGTATTACCTCAAAAAAGTATAAAAAAAAAGTAAGTTAATTTTTCTCCACAGTACAAAGTAGCCTACATTACTGTTACTCAAGCAACATACCACCAGGCCTAACACATGTACTGACCCATCGCTGCCACTGATAAACCAACGTTAACTTTACAATTACTGCATCTATAATAACCTATTGATCATAATACTGTTACAGCTAAGCTAACTATCACTGCAGCACAGCAGCAGCGGTCGCAACTGGCCCACTGTTATTACAACGGAAAGAAAGACGCATCCTATGAGTAACACCACTAACAACACTGTTGAAGCTACTGTTACTGTTACAACAACATAAAGTACCACTGCAACTACTACTACTACTACTACTACTACTACTACTACTACTACTACTACTACTACTACTACTACTACTACTACTACTACTACTGCTGCTGCTGTTGCTACTACTACTCTACAACTACTATTACTACTACTACTACTACTACTACTACTACTACTACTACTACTACTACTACTACTACTACTACCACCACCACCACCACCACCACCACCAGATACAAGCCTACCACCATTTTTTCAATACCAATCAGGCAATCACCACAAGTGCCGCTTTGTTTTATATATCGCCTCAGGGATACTAGCTAGATCTAGATCTAGTACTTACAACCCTCTTTCAAATTGCATTACCGCGATCTATCATTGAATGACAATACTTTCCTCCTCCTAGGTATGCGAGCTAAAAGCTCAGAATGATGGTGAATTCGCACTATAAATTGAACACCATGTTCAGCATAAGCCATTAACACCATGAGGCAGTTTAACACACGATCTACATCTAGGCCTTCGATCTACATACATGTTGAATCTCCCACCAGGAATAGATACACGGAATGATGCTACATCAGGTGTGTAGTTTTTGACTTGACGTTGCATGTTTCTCAACGGATTTGAAACTGATATCTTAAGATATATAGACCTAGGTGATTAATTCCTTACTTTACTAGCCATCATCGTCTCTTAATCCCCATTAAATTTCTATGTAAAAAGAGTACGAAATCAAGAGCCGTATGCTAACTATGCTTAACACACATTGACACACACGCAAATAAGTGTAATGCAAAGCTTTTAGTTCGAAGGCCAGTAGGCCAAGTGTATACATAGGCGACCTTGGATCTACGCTGAAAAAGAATCAATGAAAGAATATTATTATGTTCCGGCTTACAGCTTGCCATCCTCCCAACACTTAAACATAATGTAAGCGGTGTTGTTTCTCAGACTAATCTAGGCCATAGACAGTGGGCAAAACTGGGCCTCGGCTTACAAGGACCACGATATATAATACTGTTTAATTTTTTGTCCTTGTAGCTGTACGCAGGTTAGTTTCTACAAGCTAGTGAAAACTAGATCTAGCTGAAGATTTGAAAGCTCACAAAAAAGTAAAATAGTTTTCATACAAAATGTAATGCGCCGCTCCATTCCATTAAAACTAATAGCGCTATCCTTGATTCAAATAATATATACACAAACACTCGAGACTTTGAAAGATTTTATTCTTAAATTATTTCATTATCTTATCGACTGAAATCAGCTTCACACGTCGAATTCTTATGTACTACCTTGTTTCCGTCAATTCCAATGCATTACCTCAAAGCAAAAGAATAAAAAGTAAATTGTTTTTATTTTTTATTCCACGATTCCTGACTATAACTCCAGACAATTTGGAATCATTTTTGCCTCACTCTAAAAGTGAACTAGATACACGAAATAATACATAGTACATTATTGTTACTCTATTAACTTACCACTAGGCCTACCACAGGTACTGACCCATCGCTGTTACTAATAAAACAACGTTAACTTTACAACTACTGCATCTATAATAAACTATTATCAATAATACTATTACAGCTAAGCTATCCTTCTCTACAGTACAGCAGCAGTGGTCGCAAAAACTGGCCCACTGTTATAACAGCTGAAAGAAAGGCACTTCTTCAAGGCAATAATCATTAATAACACGGTTGAAGATACTGTTACTGTTACAACATCAAGTACCACTGCCACTATCTCTACTGCTGCTGCTGCTACTACTACTACTACTACTAATGCTACTACTACTACTACTACTGCTGCTGCTGCTGCTGCTGCTGCTGCTACTACTACTACTACTACTACTACTACTACTACTACTACTACTACTACTACTACTACTACTACTACTACTACTGCTACCACTGCTACCACTGCTGCTGCTGCTGCTGCTGCTACTACTACTACTACTACTACTACTACTACTACTACTACTACTACTACTACTACTACTACTACTACTACTACGACTACGACTACTACACTACCGGATACTGTATTACTACTAGGCCTACTGCTACCACTACCACCACCACTAAAGATACAAATCTACCACAATTTTTTTTCCAATATCAAACACCACAATGTGCTGCGTTGCTTTATACACCGGTTCAGGAATACTAGTTGTACTTATAATCCTCTTTCAAATTGTACTGCCGCCATTTATTATTTAATGACAATATTTTTCTCCTCCTATGCATGCGAGCTAAAAACTAAGAATGATAGTGTATTCGCAATGTTAAGTAACCAAATATTCACCATACTAATCATCATGAGGCAGTTAAACATAATTATAGATCTCAATCTAGGCCATCGATCTACGTACACGTTGAATCTCCGTCCAGGAATATAAATATATATATATATATATATATATGTATGTATGTATGTATAACATGGTACTAGAGTTAATATCAAGATACAAACATTATGACCATAAAACAGCTTGTTTTTTTCACTCAGGCTTAAAAGAGAGAAGCATTGTCATGACACATTACTATCATCATCATCATCATAATCATAATAATAATAATAGTAATAACGAAGAAGAAGTAGAAGATGAGGAGGAGAAGAAGAAGAAGAAGAAGAAGAAGAAGAAGAAGAAGAAGAAGAAGAAGAAGAAGAAGAAGAAGAAGAAGAAGAAGAAGAAGAAGGAGGAGGAGGAGGAGGAAAGAAAGAAAGAAAGAAAAGAATGATGAGGATGATGATGGTGATGACTATAATTCCAATCAGAAAGATAGAAAATTGTAGTAAACATAGGTATTGGCCAGAACGGTAAAAAAAATTATGTCGGTTAAGCGATTCTGCATATCTTTTATCACTGTCTGAATCTTACGATTGTAACAGCAAATCCCTGATAACAGAGGATCAAATCTAGTTCTTGAAGGTATAATTACTTTTAGATTTTATCAGCGTCTCTGTTGAGAGATACACTTTAGATAACCGAATATCTGGATAGTGTATTTTATCTATTGAAATATTAATGATGTATTGTCTCTGAAAACAACATATTGTAGATTGCTACACTAACTAACATAAAAGTATGATTAAGCATTTTATCTAAGAGTTAGAGGCTCTTTCGAGCTTATTAAAATATCAAAACATAGGCACACACCACCATGTAAACTTAAATCTATATACATGTATATTTTATTTGGCCTGATCGCGCTGTCGTATTCTCAGAAAATATCACTATTCTTCTATTTACTCCCCTAGTTCATTCTTCTTTATTTCTTGTTCTTATTAGGATTCTTTCGCCCTTTTCTTGTACTAGTTCTTTATCTCTCCTCTCTAAATACATTTTTTTTTCTCATATATCTTTCCTCTTTTAGTTCTTTTACCGTCTTTTCAAGTCTAGCTTTTCCTTTGAGACATTCCCAACAGCATGCATTAATCAAATAGTTGAAGATATAAAAGATTAACCATGATTTTGCATGCAAGCATTACACATTTTTTTTATGTCAGACTCCCTAATAAAAGAGAAAAAAAATGAGGATCTTTTTAAATCTCTCCCTCTTTCTATCTCTTTTTCTGTCGACATCTCTGTGTCACACACTCTTTCTCTTTGTATTTTAGCCTTCCACTTTCTGTCTCTTTAATTCTTTCTCGATTGGCCCTTAATTTCCTATCTCCCTCTTTTTATCAGTTTATTTTATCCATCCGTCATTCCCACTGTTCCTCTTAATGTCTCTCTGCGTGTCTATTGTTTGGTCTAGCTGTCTACTTTATATCCATCCTCTCTCTCTCTCTCTCTCTCTCTCTCTCTCTCTCTCTCTCTCTCTCTCTCTCTCTCTCTCTCTCTCTCTATTTATTTTTATCTTTCTCTCTCTGTCTCTTTCTCTCTGTCTGTGTGTGTCTCTCTCTCTGTCTCTCTCTCTCTCTCTCTCTCTCTCTCTCTCTCTCTCTCTCTCTCTCTCTCTCTCTCTCTCTCTCTCTCTCTCTCTCTCTGAGCCCCATCTATGATAAGTCGATCACCTTACTTAAAGTCAAGTATGCTGTTAGTTTATTTGACTTTTTTGTTTTTTTATAGAGCCCCATCTATGATAAGTCAAAGCAAGTCATAGTTATGGCAAACTCATGAGCTGTGGTAACTTTGTTTAACCTCGAAATTTGTCTCATTTTCAATCCGTTTCACTTAGAGAAATAAAAATATGGAAATAATGAAGAGAGAAACGGTTTCCGCCTTCCACAGGCTTACAATATAATAGTGTCGCTTCTTTGCGCAAGTGTCCAAAGTTTCTGAAGAAATTGATATCAGACTGCACTTATTTAAAGCAATGATAATGGTTTCTTTTTTTTATTTCATAAGCCTAAAAAATTAAAGACTCTACAGTTATCTTAAGCTCCCTGAGACAGTTTCAACATACAGCAGTGGAAAATGTACGTTATTTATCTACTTGTAACAACTAATTATGTTTGTCAGATCTTTGGCAACAAAAAGTTTGCTCAACTTCAAGAGAAAGCCTGAAGCAGATCTTAATAACCGTAACACTACCTCTCGACTCTGGATTAATCAAACTATTAAAGGTTAGATAATTTTGTAAAATCGAAATCTATTTATAAAACCCTTTGTACATTCATTATCATGTGTGTTGAATAATGGGTAGTTATGAATTCCCAAAACGCAGTGCGCTTTTACGCAATTTTTGCGAAAATTCACAGCTATCTTATTTGTATGAGCGTTTGAAAGGATCATTAAACAGATTAGGACAGTTCAGAATATTGAGTGTCGTTATATGGCACCCGCAAAATCTGTTTATGCATGATATTGGGCTTCTAGTATGTTATTTTCATGGGGTTTTTTTATGGAAGAGGCAGTCGATAGTACTCAGCAACATGGTAGGCAGATTGCCCTTACGCTATAATTCTGCGAAAGACTTTGTTCGCGTTAAGGCAGAGCGCAACAAGTCTGTGGCTAGAATTGTAAAAAAAAAACAAAAAAAAAACAAAAAAACCAGAGCAGTGTCATGCTATATTTTTGGTAAGATCTGTAATCATGGAAATTGTTAAGATTCACGACCTTTTATAAAAACACAGTTTTTTTTCAAAGCAAACGCTAATTACTTTATTTGGTATAATAACTATGTAAGGTAACTTACAGCAACAAAATAACCGGTTTTAGGTGGCTCAATGATTAGCGTAAAAAAAGGCGCTGGAATTCTTGCAAATATAGTGGGAAGGCAGCGAACATTGAGAATCAGTCTTACCTATAGAAAGCGAAGTTATGTTCAAATGTATTTTTATTTGTTAACTTGACATCTAAAACAAAGTTCGAATTTGCATTTATTTAGAAAGCACGAAAATTTAAAAAGACTTTCGATAAATGAATGCAAAACCTTCAAATGTGATGCTGATCTCACTGTTGGCTTAAGTAAAGCAAGGCTCCATGCTTAGGTAAGGCAAGGCTCCATTCTTAGGTAAAGTAAGGCTACATGCTTAGGTAAAGTAAGGCTACATGCTTAGGTAAAGTAAGGCTACATGCTTAGGTAAAGTAAGGCTACATGCTTAGGTAAAGTAAGGCTACATGCTTAGGTAAAGCAAGGCTACATGCTTAGGTAAAGTAAGGCTTTATTATTATTATTATTATTATTATTATTATTATTATTATTATTATTATTATTATTATTATTATTATCGATAAACAAAAACATTGGTTGACAACAATTGTTTTCATAAAAATTGGAACCTTGATCTACTTTCACACAATTACATATCAAATCTCTCTCTCTCTCTCTCTCTCTCTCTCTCTCTCTCTCTCTCTCTCTCTCTCTCTCTCTCTCTCTCTCTCTCTCTCTCTCTCTCTCTCTCTCTCTCTCTCTCTCTCTCTCTCTCTCTCTCTCTCTCTCTCTCTCTCTCTCTCTCTCTCTCTCTCTCTGTTCGCAACCCGATTGATCCAGAAAACTATTTTTCTTTTCAGCTTTTGGGGTCTTTTTTAATTTGTATTTTGGCCTATCGCATCCATAATTATATAAGTACGGACTTTTTAGAGACAAAAGGTATGAAATTATCATTTCGTCGTTGGAGTTGAAATTCTCACTAGGTCAGCTACTAAGTAAGAGTAAATTGAATGAAACCTTAGTTATGTTGATTGTTTGGCTTCATGTTATTAATTTATATCTTTTGTTGGCTCTGTGTTGTACTTTTTGTTGGAAAGGTGAAATGCCATGATGATTTTCAATTTTTTTTTCTTCAGCCACAATTCTTCCAATCTTATTAATTAACACCGACTGCTATAATTTATTTTCCGTTTTTCATTGTTTTTTTCCTTTCTTCAGTTCTTTTCCTCCTTCGTCTCTGTTCCTTCTCCTTCTCGCACTTATTATTTAGCTCGTGCATCTCCTTTTGTTCTCTTATCATCTTTTCTTTCTCCCACTTCCTCCCTCTCACATTTTTCCTGTAACATTAATGGTAATTCAACCTCTCCTTCTCTTAATATTCCTCCTTCTTCTCCTTCTCCATCCCCTACCCACTTTTACTACTCCTTTTCTTTTTTTCTTTTATTTTCGCTCGCTCTTTTTCCTCCCTCTTATTGTGTGGTAAACTGAGGCGAAGTAGCAATCGAATCTCTTGCAAGATTACTGTTTGTCTTCATGAGTTATCTTCGCTCCAAACATTAGATCGTTCTGTCTGATTTTCAGGCATTCGGTAAAAAACAAGCTGAATATATCCACAAAGATATAATCGTGGACATAGGTTTAAGCTTTTCGTTTTGTTTTGTTTTTATGTGCACGACCTAGATTTGAATTAAAGAAAAATAATCTGTATTACTCTACTACTATAACGCCGTTCACATTCTAGTGCTCCTACTTGGACGCCTCAGCTGCCTCTCGGATGTTCGCTGACAGTCTCCTCCACTGTGTTCTGTCTTCTGCTATCGACCTCAGAATGTTCGCTGGCAGTCTCCTCCACTGTGTTCTGTCTTCTGCTATCGACCTCAGATGGTCGAGGTCGTTCTTTATTTTTAGTTAAAGTTCGCCTGCTAGTGTGAGGCAGAGGTCTTTGTTGATTGTTGTTGGTAGTATTGTTATGAGCCTTCCTCGACATTTATCACGTTGAGGAATAGACTGTGCCTGCTTAGTTTTATTTGCCCGGAATATCTCTATCTCGCCTCACAATAATTATGTCCGAACAGGCGCCACCGGCTTCCAAGGATAATTTTTTTGATCGGTTTTTCATTGTATTTTTTAAACACAGATTTATTTGTTATCTTTACTGGGTGCTTGATGTTAACGATTTGTTTGAGCTAATCTATATTATTAACTTGCAATTAATCGGACTTCGAGCCTAGTTAAAAAAAATTTATGGAATAATTTTAACCATATGCGCGTTCTTGTCTTGAATCTTCCAAAGGAAGCATACAACAGAATTTTTTTCACAGAGAACAATGCTTGAGTAGCTCATGGATCATGAGAAACAAAGAGCATCACTCTCTTAACACATTGTGTGGCTTGTACAAGTGTTTGTTTTACATTGAAAAAGAGTAAAACAAAATTTTAAAAAAATATAAATAAATACTGTGTAACTCTAAAAACTTTATCAATAAACAGTGAGAAGCAGCCTACTCACTATTCTTTTTTCGTTTTGTTTTGTTTTTGTGTTTTTTTATCTATTTGTTTTCTTTTCTTCCCAGTTTAGATTTAGCTGAAAAGTGTTTGATGAAACTTAACAAAAATAATTATCAATTTGAAACGAAATGATTCTCTATTTTTTATTCAAGCACAGTAATTTCATATCAATATTAATAAAAATCAATATTGGAACTTCTCAAGGGACGCTGGTCTCACTATAGTATTAGCTTACGTAAACCGAAGCTACATCAGTTCCACGGCTTAATACAATCAGCGGCTTCAAACGTAGCTTTGGCGTCTTGAACTCTTTGTGTATCGTCATTGGTGACTGTGAGACACAAAAAAAAATCAAGAAAA
Organism: Elysia crispata; assembly: GCA_033675545.1. Taxonomy (NCBI): domain Eukaryota; kingdom Metazoa; phylum Mollusca; class Gastropoda; family Plakobranchidae; genus Elysia; species Elysia crispata. The sequence continues at coordinate 53,092 of JAWDGP010004218.1, forward strand.
TGTTGAAAAGATACAACAAAATATTCAATTCATTGTTACAAAGCCTTAAAACCAATCAAGCTTTTCTCTCCTCATATCTTTTTTTCTGTTTCTACCCATCCGTCTCTTTTATTTTTTATTCTACTTTTTCTTCTCCATCAGTTCTCCTTTTCCTTCCAAAACCTTCACCCCGTTTTCCCTTTTCAACCCTTATCTTTAACTTCATCGTTCCTTTCCTTTTTTTTCCAGGTTTTTTTTTCTTCTATAGCCTTTATTCCTTCTCTTCATGATCCTTATTAATATCATAATTTGGTATGTCGTTCACTTTCGTGTCATTACATCATACCTATCATTTTTTTCCCTTCTTCGCGTTATTATTATTATTATTATTATTATTATTATTATTATTATTATTATTATTATTATTATTATTATTATTATTATTATTACTGTTGTTGTTGTTGTTGTTGTTGTTGTTGTTGTTGTTGTTGTTGTTGTTGTCATAGTTTTTGTTGCTGTTGTTGTTGTTAATGCTACTGTTACTGCTGCTGTAAATTGTTAAAACTATTTTTACACTATCTTCATTTTCGTTATTATTTTTTATAACAATAATTCACATATTGTGTACTTACAGTCTCGTTGGTTGTAGAAAGAATATGCCGCTCCGACCCGGTTGTTGACAAGGAATGAAAGGAAATTGATCTGGCATGTGTCACTAAGAATAATTCTTGTGGTGAAAACACCATTGGTGTGTTCGTAGCCGTGAAGAGTCTCACCGTGTGGGGTGAACTCTAGTTTTTCCTTTGCAAGCCCTAAAGCAGCCATCGTGTTCTGAAATCAAAACACAACTTAATGTCTAATCTATGCCTAAGTTACCTAACGCACAAAGGTTGAAAAAGTGAAAAATGTGAGTGTTTGTGTGCAGATGGGGAAAAGGGTGGGAACTGTAGGAAAACTCCGAGAGTGAAGAGAGAGAAAGCGAGAGAGAGATAGATAGATAGATAGATAGATAGAGAGAGAGAGAGAGAGAGAGAGAGAGAGAGAGAGAGAGAGAGAGAGGGGGGGGGAGGGAGGGAGGGAGCGAGAGAGTACTCATAAGATAAACTTTCGAGAAACCTTGAAAGAAAAGGCACAAAAAAAGAATACTGATAGAGGAGGAGATAAAGGGTTTGATAACAGGGACAAAGATTGAAGATGGTAAAGGTATGGAATAAAAATAGAGGCGGGTTACACTCGTCACACAGCTTTTAAGAGTTGTTAATCATAAAATCACAAAACACAAACAGCGCTTCTCTCCCAGAAATTTGATATCCTTGAAATTTTTGTTAATCTATGCATGTGGATAATCGCCAGCAATGTCATAACGCCACTTAGATAAGTCATTGGTGATTAAGAGATGTAAAAAAGCAAGAAAATGATGGGAAGTTACAACTTATTATTCAGTTGTTGTTTTTTTTTTCTTTCTTTTTGATTTAATTGAAAAGTAAATCACTATGCTTCTGTAAGCATTAAAAGTGTATTAAGCCTCTCGGTTTTAGAAGCGCCGAGGAATGTGTTTCATGTTCGTCTTCTACTGTCCACCTGTTTATATTTTGGGAACATAAGAGAGCACAGAATAATAATTTACTTTGATAATGTGTCGTTTTCCTATACAATCATAAGCATAATATAGGTAGCAATAGAGCAAAAAAGAAAGAATTACAGATACAGCGTTACCTTTGAGTCGGGATTCCTGAAAACGTAGCAGGTATCATTTGGTGGGTTCGCGTAAAGTAGGCCTTCGTTGAAATCAAACAGACTGATGATTTCTCCAACTGGAGTCTCGTAGAGTGAGAGCTGTCTGCTAACATCGTGATAGGAGCGAAGGATAGTAAAGTTGAAAATGTCGAAAGTGTCTGCGACGAAAGGCCCCGGAGCACATGATGGTTGAGCAAGAGAGCTTCCGAACCAAGTGAGGGCAGCCAAAACAAACCAGGTGTTCATGATGCAGATCTTATGAGAGCTGACAGCAGTGAAAAAACTTCTCACTAGGATTAATGAAGGTGATTAAACTTAAATGTCTACAGGCAATCAACTTGCTTTATATAATATAGTGGTGTGTCCTTACTTTTTAGAAACTCAATTTTTTTTCCTGTATCAGTGTGTGTGTGTGTGTGTGACTGGTTTAATTCCTTTTATTATTCTTATTATTTTTTTGTGTGTGTTAACAATATACAACTTTTTTGGCTAAGCCTGAAAAGGAGAAGTTTTTTTTATTATTATTTTTTAATTGTTTTTTCTCGACAGTGTAGTAAGATGAAAAAAAAGGAAAACAAGTTTTAGAAAGAAACAGAATATCTTTGAAACTTTTTTGTGTTAATCGAGAGTTTAAGCTTTACATAATATTTTCATAAGCAAAAATAAAAAAAAAACATTGTATCCTAAAAATAAGTTGAAAGAAGATCTTGTTTCTTATCTTTTTAACATAGATGTAGCTCGTGGAATATCTGGTCATATATATTTTTTTTTTTTTATTCTCTGTACATTTTTTAGTTTTACTTGTCTTGATTAAAACATACTTTCAACACTAAAAGCATTCAGTTTGGAGTCAGACGCAATTTTCTATAACGTAAACCAATTCGACATCAAGATTCATTAACCTTTAGCGTCTTACTCGCTTCTCGTCTTTTTCTTTAATTTTGTAGTTGAACGATTTTTTTTTTTTATTTTTATTCATGTACTGTGCAATGTTAGACTTTTATCAATCCTTTGGTCTTAAAGTTCAACTGACTTACTGTCTGTCACTGTGCATAATTCCCCATTTCTTATTGCTGTGCGGATCTCATTTTTCTTGATAGGTGAACCAAACAACTTGGGCTTCATCATATTGTATTCTTCTTAAGGTCTGCAAAAAGTTCACTCATGCACTCTGCCCAACTGTTTAGGATTTTTTTTCCAAAATGTATCACTGTTCTTTGACAAGACATCTCGTGGATGAGCAGGTTTTCTTTCGAGATATTTCTTCATTGTGTTTGTACAGTGTCTTCTCACGGCTTCTGTGGTATAGTTCGATGTGTCTGCACTTGTCATTGATTCACTTCTCTTCGACTCCAACATAGTATTATCTTTTCTCTTATTTCCTTATGCAAAGTTTCGTATTTTTCTCTTTTATTTTTTACTTACCTCCCTGTTTCCATGAGGTCCAAAATATCCTCAAGTCTTCCATTTTGTTTTGTTTTCCTTTCGTCTCTTGGTATTTTTTCCACTGCTGCTCCTGTGACCGCTACTTTGAACTTTGTTCCTTGTTGGTCCACCCCTCAGCTTCTCCTAAGATGTCAAATTTATTTCTGACCAAACAACGATACTTTGCACGAAGGGTCTAGATGGATTTGAATAACAACCAAGTCAAGTTAGATGTTTTTAGGTTTATTTCTACAAGTCATATTCCACCACAAATCTCCAAATCTATATTTATAGCACCACGGCCAACAGAGTGTGAATTACATAGAATGATCATTCTTATGAGTTATATCACCAAAATGCTTTTGAGAGTTATCATGATGCGAGTCAGAAACAAAATCAAACCGTAAATAGCAGGGGAGCAGTGGTTTTGTAGAGGAAAAGTACAAAAAATGCAATCTACATTTTCCCAATTAAAATTGAATACGCTCTGGAAGTACAAAAAGAGGCATTTATTTGTTACATTGATTACACCAAGCCATTTGACAGAGTGCGACATGATGAGATAAAATCGCACAACTAACATAGTTGAAGACAGATGGAAGAGATCAAAAACACGAAGTGGGAACAGTCAGCAGCTATGCGAGTTGACGGGGAAATCAGCTCATAATTAATTATACACAACATTCAAGGCTAATTATACTGTGTGTTGTCACCAGTCGCGGTCTGGAATTAAGATTACCATATCACTGACTATTGTCTTTACTTTCTCCCCTTCCTCCTCACCCTCTTGATCCTCGTCATCGTCAACCTCCTATCTTCACCCTCCTCATCATCACCATCATCAACATCCCAATGATTATTGTGACGTGAATTAATATTACTATTTATACGATTGTATTTTTCTGAGGGCCAAAACGTCAGCAAGAACTGCAATGGTGGTGTTTTGAAGTTAAACCAATACAGTGCTTTTTTGCAGACATTTCTTTGAGAAGCAATTTTTTCTTTATTATTTTTTTCTGATAGATAAGTGGTTTATCTCCGTGCTTGAAAAAAAATTGTTAACAGCAGATTTCATTTCAGAATTATCATTGTTTCTGCGTGCTGTATGAACTGTGCTATCTTAAGTTTCCCTAAAAACGCATGTGGTTAACTAGTATCAGTGTTAAATGTGTTTCTTTCTCCTAGATCCTGAAGAGTGAGATTTCGTTCATACATTAATATAATCTACAAGAGAAATTTTTAGCAATAAAGTTCCTTACAAATATCAGTGATTCAAGGTAAACACTGTTTCCGCAATATCTAGCTTTCCTCAAATTTGAATCCTTCTGTGCAACTCTCCCTGAGTTGTTCTAAAATTCATTCTTTTTGTAATACTGATGAATAATATACTGGGCGGAATCGATTTTTCAATATTATAGAAACCCTGTAGATATAAAGTACTGGTTTTAGATGTTTGTTTTAACTTTTTATGTTATTTGTTTCAAAGCCTTGTGATAAGCCAATGTTTTGTTTCTTGTTGTTGTTGTTGTTGTTGTTTTTTTTCATATTATGCTGTTTAAGTATTAAAAGAACCTTGTAGATAATATTTTTTTTCTCGCATTCTGGTTTCTTGGTATTTTTTTTTATTTTTTTGGGTAGGACCTTACCTCAACAGCTACTTAAGGTCGTCATTGCCCAGGACAACTCTCATTCCACTTCATGGATCCACCCCAAGCTTATCTTTATAGCTACATTTACATCTATATACATGTCTTAAAACCGCTTTACTTGTCTGGGTATCCATTCATCTCTCTCTCTCTCTCTCTCTCTCTCTCTCTCTCTCTCTCTCTCTCTCTCTCTTTCTCTCTCCCTCTCTCCCTCTTTTATGTATTTTTTTTTCCTTATTTTATTCACATTTTCCGTAATTATTTTTTACGTTTTTTTTATATATTTTTTCTGTGTATTCTTTTACAGGGTTCTTTTTTCTTGGTAGATCTTTGTACAACTTTATAATTATATACTTCTATATATTCATATTTATTTATTTGTTTATATGACCCCCTTTTTTCTTTTGGAAGTTTGTATTTAACATTTATATATGAATATCCTTGTGTAATTTCTTGTTCTGCACTCAACTTATTTTTTTTCTATGCGCATCTAGATTTAGATGTCTATGATATTGATCCAAAGGCAAAAAAGGAGGACCATCAAATCGAGCATTTCTAGACGACCAAGGAACGTCAAATTTGGCACAAAGTTGTAAATTCCTCTAAAGATTGGAGTGGTAATATTATTTTTCATCGAAATAGAGTGGGTTTTTTTTTTTTTTTCGAATCAAAGGCAAAAATGTGATTTTTATTTTCTTAAAGGTAAAAGGCGAATGTGCGAACTATTTCCACACTTTTTCTGTTCAATTACTACAACTTCAACCTCTCCTTCTCTTAACATTTATACTTCTTCTCATCCTCCATCCCTACCCATTTTTACTTCTCCTTTCCTTTCCTCCTTTGTTGTTGTTAGTGTTGTTATGAGCCTTCCTCGACATTTATCACGTTGAGGAATAGACTGTGCCTGCTTAGTTTTATTTACCCGGAATATCTCTATCTCGCTTCACAATATGTCCGAACAGGCGCCACCGGCTTCCAAGGATAATTTTTTAGATCGGTTTTTCATTGTATTTTTTAAACACAGATTTCTTTGTTATCTTTACTGGGTGCTTGATGTTAACGATTTGTTTGAGCTAATCTATATTAACTTGCAATTAATCGGACTTCGAGCCTAGTTAAAAAAAAAGTTATGGAATAATTTTAACCATATGCGCGTTCTTGTCTTGAATCTTCCAAAGCAAGCATACAACAGAATTTTTTTCACAGAGAACAATGCTTAAATAGCTCATGGATCATGAGAAACAAAGAGCATCACTCTCTTAACACATTGTGTGGCTTGTACAAGTGTTTGTTTTACATTGAAAAAGAGTAAAACAAAGTGAAAAAAATTATAAATCAGTACTGTGTAACTCTAAAATTTTTATCAATAAACAGTGAGAAGCAGCCTCCTCAATATGATTTTTTTTCGGTTTTTTTGTGTTGTTGTTTTTTTCTGTTTGTTTTCTTTTTTTTTTCTCAGTTTAGGTGCAGCTAAAAAATGTGCGACAAATCTTACCAAAACTAATTTGATTCTCTAGTTTTTATTGAAGCACATTCATTTAGCACATCAATGTTAACACAATTCAATACATTAACTCCGAAACGGACGCTGATCTCACTATTTGCTTACGTAAAGCAAAGCTACATCAGTTCCACGTCTTAATGCAACCAGCGGCTTCAAAGGTAGCTTTGGCGTCTTGAACTCTTTGTGAATCGTCAGTGGTGACTGTAAGACACAAACATTCAAGAAAATGTTGCAAAGTTAGATCAAAATATTAAATTCATTGTTACAAAGCCTTAAAATCAATCCAGCTTTTCTCTACTCATTTCTTTTTTTTTTTTTTTTTTTTTTTTGTGTGTGTGTTTGTTTCTACCCATCCACCACTTTTATTTTTTATTCTACTCTTTTTTTCTCCATTAGCTCTCCTTTTCCTTCCAAAACCCCCACCCCGTTTTCTCTTTTCAACCCCTTTTTTAACTTCCTCCTTCCTTCCTTTTTTTCCTAGCTTTTTTTCTTTTTTAGCCGTCATTCTTTCTCTTCAAGACTCTTATTATGATCTGGATTGTCATTCACTTTCTTGTCATTATCATCATCTCTATCATGCATTTCCTTCTTCGTGTCTTTGAAATATTATTATTATTTTAATTATTATTATCACTATTATTATTATTATTATTATTATTATTATTATTATTATTATTATTATTATTATTATTATTATTATTATTATTATTATTATTATTATCATTATCATTGTTGTTGTTGTTGTTGTTGTTGTTATTGGTAGTAGTAGTAGTAGTAGTAGTAGTAGTAGTAGTAGTAGTAGTAGTAGTAGTAGTAGTAGTAGTAGTAGTTGTATAATTGTTGTTGTTGCGGTTGCTTTTGTTACTGTTGTTTTTTATGCTACTGCTACTGCTGCTGCTATATTGTTCAAACTATTTTCACATTATCTCCATTTGAATTATTATTTTTTCAAACAATATATTAACTATTGTTTACTTACAGCCTCGTTGGTTGTAGAAAGAAAATGCCATTCGGACCTGGTTGTTGACAAGGAATGAAATGAAGTTGCTCTGGCATGTGTCACTAAGAATAATCCTTATGGTGAAGCCACCATTGGTGTATTCGTAGCCGTGGAGAGTCACATCCTGTGGGGTGAACTCAAGTTTTTCCTCTGCAACCCCTAAAGCCGCCATGGTGATCTGAAATCAAAACAAAACTTAATGCCTCATCTATGCCTACGTGACTTAAGTGAGACCATAACGCGATTTAGATAAGTCATTGGTGATTAAGAGATTTAAAAAAGCAAGAAAATGGTGGGAAGGTACAACTTATTATTCAGTTGTTTTACATCTTTAATCTAATTGAAAAGTAAATCACTATGCTTCTGTAAGCATTAAAAGTGTATTAAGCCTCTCGGTTTTAGAAGCGCCGAGGAATGTGTTTCATGTTCGTCTTCTACTGTCCACCTGTTTATATTTTGGGAACATAAGAGAGCAAAGAATAATAATTTACTTTGATAATGTATCGTTTTCCTATACAATCATTACAACAGTATAGGTAGCCATAGATCAAACAAAAAATAAACGGGGCAGTACACATTCAGCGTTACCTCAGAATCGGGATTCTCGTATTGGAGGCAGGTATTATTTGGTCGGTTCACGTAAAGCCTGCCTTCGTTGAAGTCAAACAGATAGACATTTTCTCCAGCTGGAGTCTCGTAGAGTGTGAGCAGTGTGCTAACATCGTGATAGGAGCGAAGGATAGTAAAGTTGAAAATGTCGAAAGAGTCTGCGACGAAAGGTCCCGGAGCACATGATGGTTGAGCTAGAGAGCTTCCGAACCAAGTGAGGGCAGCCAAAACAAACCAGGTGTTCATGATGCAGATCTTATGTGAGCTGACAGCAGTGAAAAAACTTCTCACTAGAATTAGTGAAGGTGATTAAACTTAAATGTCTACAGGCAATCAACTTGCTTTATATATAGTGGTGTGTCCTTACTTTTTAGAAACTCAATTTTTTCCCCCCTGTATCAGTGTGTGTGTGTGTGTGTGTGAATATTTTAATTCTTTTAATTATTATTATATTTTTTTTATGTTTAACAATGTACAGTAAAACTCTGTTGACTATGCGTGAAAAGGAGAAGTGTTTTTTATTATTATTTTTTTATTCATTTTTTTTCTCGGCAGAATGGTAGGAGGAAAAAAAGGAAAACAAGTTTTTGAAAGAAACAGAATATTTTTGAAATTTTTTTCGCTTCTCGAGAGATTAAGCTTTAAAAATATTTTTATAGGCAAAAATAAAAAAAAAAACATCGTATCCTAAAAATAAGTTGAAAGAAAATCTTGTTTCTTATCTTTTTAGCATAGGTGTAGCTCGTGGAATATCTGGTCATATTTTTTTTCTTTTCTTAATTCTCGGTACATTTTTTACAGTTTTACTTGGTTTGATTAAAATATAATTTCGTCACTAAAAGCATTCAGTTTGGAGTCAGAAAGTATAATGTTCGACGCAATTTCTACAACGTAAACCAATTAGTCATCAAGATTCATTAATCCTTAGCGCCTTAATCGCTCCTCGTCTTTTTCTTTAATTTTGTAGTTGAAAGATTTTATTACTCTTATTCATGTACTGAGCAATGGTAGAATTTCATCAATCCTATAGTCTTCAAGTGCAGCTTCTAAAAGTTCCACTGATATACTGTCTGAGTCTGTTACTGTGCCTAATTTCCCCTTTCTTATTGTTGTGCGGATCTCATTTTTCGTGATAGGTGAACCAAACAACTTGCGCTTCATCATATTGTATTCTTTCTATGGTCTTCAGAAAGTTCACCCATGTACTCTGCCAAACTGTTTAGGATTTTTTTCCAAAATAGGGGGCACCATTATTTGATTTAAGACATCTTGTGGATGAGCAGGTTTTCTTTCCAGAGATTTCTTCATTGTTTTTGTACAGTGTCTTCTCACTACTTCTCACTACTTCTGTGGTATAGTCCGATGTTTCTGTACTTGTCATTAATTCACTTCTCTTTGACTTCATCAAATTTTTTCTTCTTATTTCCTTATGCCTCCCTGTTTCCAAGAGGTCCAAAATATCCTCAGTCTTCCATTTTGTTTTGTTTTTTTTTTCGCCTCTTGGTATTTGTTCCACTGCTGCTCCTGTGACCGCTACTTTGAACTTTGCTCATTGTTGGTCCACTCCCTCAGCTTCTCCTAAGATGTCAAATTCATTTTTGACCAAAGGGTCTGTTGGATTTGAATAAAAACCAAGTCAAGTTAGACGTTTTTAGGTTTACCTCTACAAGTTATATTCCACCACACATCTCCAAATCTATATTTATAGCACCACGGACAACAGAGTGTGAATTGCATAGAATGATCATTCGTGTTAGTTATATCACCAACTTATTTTGAACTATAATTGGACAAGCTCTGCAGAAAGAGGCATATATCTGTGTTGTATTGACTACACCATGGCATTTGACAGAGTAAGACATGATGAGATAATCACACAACTAACACAGTTGAAAATAGATGGAAAAGATCTACTAGTGATAAAAAAAAAAACATGAACTCGGAACAAACAGCAGCAATGCAAGTTGTTGGGGGAAATCATCTCATAAGTAATTATACAATTGCTACTTTATACTCATTCAATTGTATCTTGCCACCACTTTAGGTCTGGAATTAATATTACCATATTACTAACTATCGCCTTCATCTTTCTCCTCCTCCTTATCACTCTCTTTATCTTCGTCGTCGTCGTCATCATCATCCTCCTCCTCCTCCTCCTTCTCATCATCATCCTCAAAATCACCATGAGTATTGTTCCTTGAACTAATAGTAGTCTTGATAAGGTTGTCTTTTTCTGAAGGCCAAAAGGTCAGTAAGAAATGTAACGGTGGTGTTTCAAGTTGAACCAACTGCCTTTTTCAGAATTTTCTTCGGGCAGCAAATTTTTTATTTAACATGTTTTTTTCTTATAGATAAGCGTCTTATCTCTGTGCCTAAACAATTTTTACAGCAAATTTCATAATAAAGTTGCTATCATTATTGTACGCTGCATGAACTGTGCTATTTTAAGTTTTCGTAAAAACATATGTGGTTAACTACTATCCCTGTTAGATGTGTTTCTTTTTCCTAGATCCTAAAAGAGTGAGATTTTGTTCAAACATTCATATAATCTACGAGAGAAATTTTTAGCAATTAGATTCCTTACAAATATCAGTGATTTCAGGTAAATACTGTTTCCACGATGTCTAGCTATGCTCAAATTCGAATCCTCACTTTTGAGAAAAGGTATATTCCAAGGGGGGGAGGGGTTTAAAAGAAAAACAATCAGACTAACATGCACAACATTATAAAATCACTAAGTCTTAAAAAGCTGACGCATTCCTAATAAAGTTCGTTGCGTTTCCTATGTCATCTGTTAAAGACACTTGTCCAAAACATTTTGCAGGCATATAGATTAGAGGCTTATCAGTCAGGATATTTTAAAATTTTATTTTGCTACGAAAGAGCGGTGGCTTAGTTGAGCTTCAAAATACACCGTTATAGTTTTTTCTGACCTTTTTACCTGTAGCTGCAGAAAAATATAATCTCATCAGAGTAATGTTAGTTCAAATAACATCAGTTATGGTGATGTTGATGATAATGAGGATGATTAGGAGAAGGAGGAGGAGGAGAAAGAGGAAATGGAGCAAAGTAAAGGTGATAGTAGAGATGTTTAATGTTCATTCTAATGTGCGAAAGACTGCTTGACGACAACTTACTGATTCTTAGCCGTGAAGCAAGTGAATAAAAATAGCATTTGAATAATTATTTCATTATAATAATCTTGCACCAGTTATAATCTAGTACCCAAAATGTGTACAGCTAGGAAACAAAGCTCTTGGGAAAAAATGACGTAATGAACCATTGGGAAGTGTTCGATAATTATGGGTGCTATGTTTTGTTTTGTTTTCTTTTTTTTTTTGTAACGAATGGTTAAATGGTCGAATCTTTTCACAGTAAATCACCTAACCGCAATTTTAGTTTTTGTACTAATTAACACACGCGTAATTAAATTGGATTTACCCCTTCTCAGATTCTCCGTTGTTTTGTTTTTTTCTTCATAATTATGTGAGGAACGTTGTGGGCATCTATTTTCGCGGTCTTCCAGTCCATTTTTTTCTCAGGTGGATAGATTTGTTGTTTGACATTTTCTTTTATTTGCTATGACTACATTGGGCCCTCGAGGTATGTTGTTATGTTCTTTGAATATCCCTGCTTCTTCTCTTTCCTACAATTATTCTGAGAGTACAAGTTCTTCCAAATCACATTTTCTACTGATAAGGTCGAAAATATTTCACTAGTCGCTTTTTTCTGATTCATGCTAAACCTCTGCAAGTAATTGCTCGAAAGTATTGATCTTTCTTCCATTCGGGATATCCTGTCGATGTTCTTATGAATCACATCTCCATAACTTCCGTAATCTTTTCATCGACATATGTCAATACAACATACAACCTGCAATATGTGCACTATTATTTACGTATCTAAGTTTGTTGATGTTATAGCTATCTACTTCTCACTCCATAATGTTCACATGCATGCTGTTGTGTAAAATCATTGTACTCTTTTGTAGAGCAGGCGACAGCAGCATACACTAGAGTTTTACTCCTCTATAGATAGCTTTCAATTCACTGCACACGTTTTCAATCATTACAGCAAACTCTTGTCCTCCTTACTAAAAGATTTTGTAGAATTTTTCAATTCTTTGCCATTCATATTTAGTCATGGCAAGATTTGAAAGAGGTTTTAATGTTTCGCTCTGTCGAAAGCCTTTGGATCAGGCCTTTCTTTTAGAGTTTGAAGGTTAAAATAGCGATTTAAGTTCCTCGGTCTGTTACAAATCCAAATAGTGATTTTGAAACCTCTGCTTTTTCTCTAACTCCCTTCATGATGATTCAAACCAGAAGATTAGCTCATATGCTCATTGTTTCATGTTCTTCACTGTTTGTTATGCCTGTTACTGTTGTTGTTTTTTATATATCAGTACAGCAGTAAATATTGGTCGTCTCATATCTTCCATGATCGCTCCAGAGTCATGCATGGTGTTTGTGAATCTCTGTGTGTCTGTGATATATAAGGCTGTAAACATCTCTGTGTCTGTGATGTATAAAGCTGTAAACATTTCTGTGTCTGTGATATATAAGGCTGTAAACATTTCTGTGTCTGTGATATATAAAGCTGTAAACATCTCTGTGTCTGTGATATATAAAGCTGTAAACATCTCTGTGTCTGTAATATATAAAGCTGTAAACATCTCTGTGTCTGTGATATATAAAGCCTGTAAACATCTCAAAGTCTATGATATAAAGCTGTAAACATCTCTGTGTTCAGTAATATATAAAGCTACAAACATCTCTGTGTCTGTGATATATAAAAAGCTGTAAACATCTCTGTGTCTGTAATATATATAAGGCTGTAAACATCTCTGTGTCAGATGTATGAAGCTGTAAACATTTCTCTGTGTCTGTGATATATAAAGCTGTAAACATCTCTGTGTCTGTGATATATAAGGCTGTAAAACATCTCTGTGTCTGTGATATATAAAGCTGTAAAACATCTCTGTGTCTGTGATATATAAAGCTGTAAAATATCTCTGTGTTTGTAGTATATAAGGGTTTGTAAAACATCTCTGTGTCTGTGATATATAAAGCTGTAAAACATGAGTCTCTGTGTCTGTGATATATAAAGCTGTAAACATCTCTGTGTCTGTGATATATAAGGCTGTAAACATCTCTGTGTCTGTAATATATAAAGCTGTAAACATCTCTGTGTCTGTGATATATAAAGCTGTAAACATCTCTGTGTCTGTGATATATAAAGCTGTAAACATCTCTGTGTCTGTGATATAGAGTAAGTTGTAAACATCTTTGGGGTTCAAGAGATATATAAAGCTGTAAACATCTCTGTGTCTGTGATATATAAAGCTGTAAACATCTCTGTGTCTGTGATATATAAAGCTGTAAACATCTCTGTGTCTGTGATATATAAGGCTGTAAACATCTCTGTGTCTGTGATATATAAAGCTGTAAACATCTCTGTGTCTGTGATATATAAGGCTGTAAACATCTCTGTGTCTGTGATATATAAGGCTGTAAACATCTCTGTGTCTGTGATATATAAAGCTGTAAACATCTCTGTGTCTGTGATATATAAGGCTGTAAACATCTCTGTGTCTGTAATATATAAGGTTGTAAACATCTCTGTGTCTGTGATATATAAAGCTGTAAACATCTCTGCTGGTGTACCGTCCGGTTCTGTTGTCTTTCCCTGTTTCGTATTGGCAAAGACACATTAAACTTCTTGTTTGAGCATTGATAGATCTTGCATGATACTCTCCACTGTGGGTGGTGGACCCGTATTGCCATAAAAGTAAAGGTTTCAAAATTCTTACTATCCGTTTATCACCTTTGTCCATCAGAAAGTTGTCCGTTTTTTGTTGTTGTCTTTTTTTGTTTTACTTTTTGTTGACTTTGGTCCTATTTCTCCCCTGAGTCAATATCAGCAAAACAGGATACAAGACCTTTCGAAAAAGCGAAAAAGAGTACCTGTAGATTGTAAAAGCAGCAGATTCTTTCCTGGATGATAGCAGTACATAATTCATCTACTAAAGAAAGCACCTGCTAACCGCATCTCTACTGAAACACACAGCAGTCTGCATAAGAGGCGATATAATATAACTAAAGCAGCAAAAGAGGCTTAAACTGTATCGCGTTCTAATGAAATTTATGCTTTTGTACAACTTTGGCACCTGGGCCCTCACAAAACAAAAAGAACATAACATTAACACCTTTCCCCGATAACTTAGAGCGGTCCTTAAAATCGAATACCCAATAACAACCACACACAAGTCTCTGTACAATAAAACAGGTGGAGTAGCAGTCGTCCTCACTATATATATATATATATATATATATATATATATATATATATATATATATATATATATATATATATATATATATTAGGCCAGATAGAGATTTTCCGGACATATCTTAAGACAAGATTCCAATACACCAGACAACAAGGCCATCATACGATATTTTATTCACAAAGCCAAAAAAGAAAAGGCGGGCCAAAATTATCTATTGTATCCACTCTTAGAAAAAAACCTCAAAAGACTCGCCCGAACTAATAATGCAAACTAAACCCAACACTTCAGATCTCTATCATCTACGTAAGCTTGCACAGGACAGAAACCAGTGGCGGCAACCGAGAGCGACAGTATATAGATCCGCCCACAGAGGGAGTCAATGGACCTCTCGAAGAACCGGCCTTTACTAGCTAACTTAACTAAGAGTCAATGAGCCCGTAGTGTTCAAATTCCATTCTTGACACTGTTAACTAATCCAACTATATCTAGCTTTGTTGCACTGGCTCTTGATCTTCTTGTTGATGTCAGCATGATTATTTTTTTATATTTTTTTTTCTTCTTTTTCTCCCTATCAAATTGAGGTTGCCCTCAGTCATCCATTTTTGTGTTTCTTCTGCTGTTGCTAAGCTGTCAAGATTTCTAAACTTGTTTATAACCAAAACTTCATATTTGCTCTCATTGTCATCAACTTGTCTTAGACATTTAAGATTTAGCTTTGGTGTTGGTTTCTTTTGTTTGTTTGTTGTTGTTGTTTTTTTTCAATTTTTAAAAACCTTTTTGGATCAGTACCATAATTAGCGTCTGGCATTGACATAGATCTGTAGCTGAAAACAAACGATAAAAAAAATCTCTCAACTAAGAGATAAAACTTTCGACATTTAGGGAAAGAGCAGGTGTGTAAACATAGCTAATTGACTTTGAGCTCAAAACAGATGAGCCGCTCCCGTTGTAAGACAGTTACAATTAATTTAAAGTCGCACAGAACAGTGGTAAACTTCACTGGGTTTGAAATGAAGTTGACGAAGAAAATAGAATGAAGACCTGAAACACAGAAAAGCTCATACTTGGACTTACTTACTTACTGCCCTTTTTGCCATAGGCAATTAGGGCAGCAAAAAAACTTCCGCGAGTTATAAAGGTTGTTTGTTGCTGTTTCTGTAACAATATCATTTTTACAAGATAGAGTTGTTAGCCCTATGCTAAACCTACAAGTAGGGGGAGGGGGTGGATCGTATCTAGTCTGGCCTCTATCCTTTGACCTGTCCGGCTTGGGTGGCCCTACCAGGAGCACGAGGCTCTCGCCGGCATAGCTCTCAGGGTTATCAAGGCACGCAAGCTCGCTCACCTCGTCAAGGTAACGATCCGTGAGGATTCATACTTGGAAAAGAGGGAAAAAACATCAAGAAAATGTCGATTTGAAGGGAGAGCTACATCTTGTAATGAATGTTCATACTCTCGTAGGAGTTTTAAGAAAGTGAGATAGAAATGTTCGTCTAGTTTTGCAATGAAACGCTGTTAAATCACATTTGGAGAAAAGTGCATCGCCAACCCAAAATGAATTTTGATCCCCAAATCATTTTCCTCTAGAAATTTGATGCTTTCATCAAAATTATGTCTAAACCAAGAATATAATTGTAGTTTATAAAGTTCCGGTATATCAATGTTACAACGTTCAATTTCCTGTCTCTTCACTCGCCGCTTCGGCTGAAAGTTAGATACACTTCAGCGTGGAAGCGAGTGACTTTTCAGTGAATGACGCTTTTTATCCCATGAGACCACGCTATTTACCAACATGTCACGCAATTCGCATAGTCTCAAGCCCTAGTGCGTCCACTGGAGATTCATTACTTGACTGGCTGAAAAAGATACAGAAGTTTCGAGTGAGTTTACCTGACAATGCGAATTTTTTTTACAGAAACGCACCTATGTTAAAAAGATAAGAAACAAGATTTTCTTTCAACTTATTTTTTTTGCTAGTTTTTTTTTTTTTTTTTTTTTTTTGTCTATAAAAATATTATGTAAAGTTTAAACTCTCGAAAAACAAAGACAGTTTCAGAGATATTCTGTTTCTTTTCTTAAATAAATTTTTGCCTCCTATTCTTCGAGAAGAATTTTTTTTTTTTAATTTTTTTGTGCGAAGTTGATACAGCTGTAAATTTACATCAACTATCAAAAAAAAAAAAAAAAAAAAAAAACAATAATAATAATAATAATAATAATAATAATAATAAAAATAATAAGAATAATAAGAAGAATAACAATTAAACCGGTCTCACACACACACACACACACTGATACAGGAAAAAAATTGAGTTTCTAAAAAGTAAGGACGCAGCACTATATTATATAAAGCAGGTTGATTGTCTTTTGAAAGTTAGATTTAATCACCTTTATCAATCCTAGTGAGAGGTCTTTAAACTTTTTTTTTGGCTGCCCTCACTTGGTTCGGAAGCTCTCTAGCTCCGGGGCCTTTCGTCGCAGACTCTTTCGACATTTTCAACTTTCACCATCCTTCGTTCCTATCACGATGTTAGCACACTGCTCACACTCCTACGACTCCAGCTGGAGAAAATGTCTATCTGTTTGACTTCAACGAAGGCAGGCTTTACGTGAACCGACCAAAATAATACCTGCTTCCAATACGAGAATCCTGATTCTGGTGTAACGCTGAATGTGTACTGCCCCCTTGTTTTTTGCTTCGATGTATTGCCAGATTTAAGCTTCCTCAAACGTTCCCGCATCGTCCTTTACGATAATGACATTTTTTTTCGGTTATACTATTTAAAGAGGTTCCGTTGCCCCTTACCCCCCATGATTCAGCCGGAGTTCGATGACCTCTATAATGTAGTCAACGCTCAAATCGACTTGACCAACTGGATCTAGTATATGTACATCATGGGTCCATATTCAATTATTGATGAGCTTGTTTACTTGACGGTTTGTACTCAATTACCGCGCATTTTTTTTTTTTGCTCCCAGGATGATTTAACCGGATCGAACTTCAGATCAAATCTTTGCGATTGAAAATCACTCGAACTCAATTGCAAGCTCAAGAGCGAATACAAAAACATTAATTGACTCCATCCGCAATCTGGCTGCCAGTATCCGATTCGATCTATCATAATTAATTAGACCTAAAAATTAGATTCAGAGCTTTCAAACCGCTTTCCTTTAAAAAAAAATACATACGATAATGATTCGAAAAATTCCGCTCCACTTCATTGATTACAATTATGAATTTACGGTTAATTAAAAGGACGCATTATCAATGTAAATTGTTATTCTCTGCTTTCTTATATTCCTCAATTAATAGATGGACAGTAAAAAAAACGATCGCAAAACATTTACACACCTCAGCGCTTCTAAAAGCGACAGGGTAAATGCGCTTAGTATATTTACAGAAGCATATGATTTTACTTTTCAACAAAGTGAAGAAAAAAAAGGAAAATGCTGAATATTTAGTTGTACTCTTTCCATCATTTTCCTGCTTTTTTATGTCTCACAATCACTAACGACTTTATCTAAGTCGCGTCATGATCTATTACAACTATTCACATGCAGAGATCTGCCAAATATTTCAAGAATACAAAAATTTCTGGTAGAGAAGCGCTGTTTGTGTTTAGTGATTTTATGATTTGGAATACTTAAAAGCTGTGTGACATGTATAACCCACCCCTATTTTTAATCCATACCTTTACCATCTTCAATCTTTGTCACTGTTATCAAAC
>JAWDGP010004220.1:0-10070 GCA_033675545.1 Elysia crispata
TTCCTGGGGTGAGAAAGTCATGCCTGACATAGAATAAAAATGTTGATCCTTCTGTTCGCATACTTTTCTTCATTTTTTCCATTATCAATGTTTAATAAATCTGTCTGCATCTTGGGTTTCTCCTTTAAGTTAAGACTTTACCGCAGGAGTGAGAGTAGCGTCTCACCCTATTTGTCTAACCTACTTTGCATTGTTGGTTAACTTTCTAGATTTGACTACCAATTCTATCCTGTTGCTTAACTCACTCTATTCAGGAAAACTGTGGCACGTTTCTCGCTTACCTAAAGACCGTGAATTAAATCTGGTGAGAGGCGCCAACTCTGGTCAACCTCAACCACCGGCAGTGACGGGAAGCCGCACCGTCAGCTGCTGCCAAACAGATGGACCGGCCTGAGGCGGACTGAAGATAAAAGGACAGACTGGAGCGATCAGAGCCTTCACGCCACACCAGCTTGGATCAGCAGAGCTCATTGCTGTCAGCTTCCTCATGGTCAAATCACCTGGTTTTTCTTCTCTCAAATGTAGACAGGGCAGACCAAATCGAAATGACAACCCGACATTTAAAGATAAATCTGCCAAAAAACAAAAGCTAACCCTCATCCTTGCATATCCACCCCCCTCCTCCCAAACACACACACATACACATTTTACAAAATGTGTACAAAATTCATGACAAACTCGAGGTTTTTTCCCCTCCTTCTTTTCCCTTCATTGTCTTTCTCTTTCTACAACTCTTACTCCCTCGCTCTCTCTTCTCTATATTTTTTACGACTCGTCTTTCGTTGTTTCATCTGCACGTGTTAATCTAAGCCCCTCTATCAGAACTTGAAATCAACTGGCTTTGCTGGGATTCGTTGTTCAAAGTTTCTTTGGAAAATGAATGATCCAAAAAAACCCAGATAGCACAGTCCCTTTAAATTATTTTTACTGTCTCTATTGTGTTTATAAACGGAGATTTGATTTCACATCGAGGATAGTTGAGTAGTTTTGCTCTAATAGGAACCTGTACGGTCAACAGCATAGAATCTAGATATAATGCTTAGAGAAGCTCAGGTTAACTCGACGCAAAATAATAAAAAAAAAAATTAAACGAAAACTGGGGGAAAAGATTATACAGCAATAAGGTCTAGATGAGTCTATTTCAGTGAAGAATGATCCCAGAAATACTGGAACCTCATTGACACCTTATAACTCCCTTGAAATATTATGGGGTCTTGCTAGAATTCCAGCTTAGTGTGTCAAAGTAAAACAGCTATAGAACAGTGTTCGAGGCCATAACATGAAAGCCAGCTTTTGGGTCAAAGTGAAAACAATTATATACAACAATGTTTGAAACGATAACATAAACCCCAGGCTATTGATGAAAGTGGAAACAATTATATACAACAATGTTTGAAACGATAACATAAACCCCAAGCTATTGATGAAAGTGGAAACAATTATATACAACAATGTTTGAAACGATAACATAAACCCCAGGCTATTGATGAAAGTGGAAACAATTATATACAACAATGTTTGAAACGATAACATAAACCCCAGGCTATTGATGAAAGTGATTATATACAACAATGTTTGAAACGATAACATAAACCCCAGGCTATTGATGAAAGTGGAAACAATTATATACAACAATGTTTGAAACGATAACATAAACCCCAGGCTATTGATGAAAGTGGAAACAATTATATACAACAATGTTTGAAACGATAACATAAACCCCAGGCTATTGATGAAAGTGGAAACAATTATATACAACAATGTTTGAAACGATAACATAAACCCCAGGCTATTGATGAAAGTGGAAACAATTATATACAACAATGTTTGAAACGATAACATAAACCCCAGGCTATTGATGAAAGTGGAAACAATTATATACAACAATGTTTGAAACGATAACATAAACCCCAGGCTATTGATGAAAGTGGAAACAATTATATACAACAATGTTTGAAACGATAACATAAACCCCAGGCTATTGATGAAAGTGGAAACAATTATATACAACAATGTTTGAAACGATAACATAAACCCCAGGCTATTGATGAAAGTGGAAACAATTATATACAACAATGTTTGAAACGATAACATAAACCCCAGGCTATTGATGAAAGTGGAAACAATTATATACAACAATGTTTGAAACGATAACATAAACCCCAGGCTATTGATGAAAGTGAAAACAGCTATATACAACAATGTTTGAAACGATAACATAAACCCCAGGCTATTGATGAAAGTGGAAACAATTATATACAACAATGTTTGAAACGATAACATAAACCCCAGGCTATTGATGAAAGTGAAAAGCTATATACAACAATGTTTGAAACGATAACATAAACCCCAGGCTATTGATGAAAGTGAAAACAGCTATATACAACAATGTTTGAAACGATAACATAAACCCCAGGCTATTGATGAAAGTGGAAACAATTATATACAACAATGTTTGAAACGATAACATAAACCCCAGGCTATTGATGAAAGTGGAAACAATTATATACAACAATGTTTGAAACGATAACATAAACCCCAGGCTATTGATGAAAGTGGAAACAATTATATACAACAATGTTTGAAACGATAACATAAACCCCAGGCTATTGATGAAAGTGGAAACAATTATATACAACAATGTTTGAAACGATAACATAAACCCCAGGCTATTGATGAAAGTGGAAACAATTATATACAACAATGTTTGAAACGATAACATAAACCCCAGGCTATTGATGAAAGTGGAAACAATTATATACAACAATGTTTGAAACGATAACATAAACCCCAGGCTATTGATGAAAGTGGAAACAATTATATACAACAATGTTTGAAACGATAACATAAACCCCAGGCTATTGATGAAAGTGGAAACAGCTATTTCAAATGTTCTTGAATGAGCGCGACATGTCAAATCCATTTATTTTATCATTTCATAGAACTATGTGTTAGGTTTGTCTTTGTTAGTGATATGCATTTTTAAATCATTGTTTAATTTTCTCTCTCATTCTTTCTCTCTTATCAAGCTTTTGTTTCTGTTATCTTTATTTTCCCTTTTTTCCAATTAGGTCGGACTTTATGAGACATAAAAAATAAGCCTCGAACTGAACAAAAGAAAAAATATTTAGGACAAATAAAAGTCAGTGAAGGAAAAAAATGTTGGGTTTGGGCAATCCGTCTGTAACGTCTGTAATGGGGAGCACCGATTGTCTGTGATGGCTCCTCACAGCTCATACACAAAAACCCGAGATGCTCCATACCTCGACACTTAGCCGAAAATCTGAATAAACTCTAGTTACAGATTTCAAAGTATTATTCAATGGCAGCTTTTAAAAAGAGAGTGAAATTTTGCACATTCATTTTTTTTTTTAAGAAAAATATTTCTTTTTTCACTTTTGGATCAAATAAAATAATAAAGAAATCAAATATCATATGAGACAAAAAAAAGATAATTATTTTACTGTTATGTAGTTTCTAGAAAGAATTTAAGAGTTTACAAATGATTATTATAATGACAAATGATTGTTATGATGACAAATGATTGTTATGATGACAAATGATTGTTATGATGACAAATGATTGTTATGATGACAAATGATTGTTATGATGACAAATGATTGTTATGATGACAAATGATTATTATGATGACAAATGATTTTCTTATGCAATATAGGTCATCGCCCAGAGATTAGTTACATTGCGGCTTGGACTCACTGAGTTTTCAATGCATCTTTGCTCTTAAAGGGTGGGTCACCATTCTATCTGTAGCTTTTATAAGCATCGAAATATTCAATAAAATTTTATAGCATATAAACAAATGACGAAAGAAAAGCTGAGTTTACACCCTGAGACTTAGCTGAAGACCTGAATAAATGGACAAAACTCGAATGAAAGACAGATGAATAGATAGATAGATAGAAAGAGAGAGAGCGAGAGAGATAGCGAAAGAGAGAAAGATAGAGAGAGAGAGAGAGAGAGAGAGAGAGAGAGAGAGACAAAGAGACAGAGAGAGACAGAGAGAAAGAAAGATATATATATATATATATATATATATCACGGCGTAGCAAATTCTATTTCTTCGCTCTACTTTAGTTGAGCGCTAGAGATGGCCCTACTGCCATAAATCAGTGCCGCCTTGACAGGTGACCTGAGGTCAGGTGCACGGCCCGACTGTTATAGCTTGGTGCTGCATGTCTCGGCCGGTTATCAATAAAACCATGCAATTTTTCGGCATTTTAATCAGTTCTTGCTTTGCAACTACTCAAGACTGGATTATATTTGTTTTTTCTCCACAACTCCCTGTTTTTCCTCAATATATTCGTGAAAATCTGATAATTCTAACTTAATTATTGCGAGTGTGAGATGTTCATGAATTAGGAGTATATATATTTTTTTAAACTGAATATTGAAAACATAATTAAGTAAGTTGTAAGGCTAATTATAAAAATTCCACACGATGAATAAACTTTGTTTCTCGGCCATAGGAAAATTCAAAATAATAGCTTTACGAAGATGTAATTTTTTTCTGTTGACAGCATATCTTATAAACTAATTTAACTTTTTAAATAAAGGCTTTTACCAACTATGGAAGACTCCAGAGAGACTCATATAAACAATGTTAACGGTCTGTGTCGTATATGTGCTAGATTGCGTGTGACGAGAAAACAACAAAAGCACAATAGTAGGAGCCACTTGTGTTCTGCTCTTTCTGGAGATATTTTCTTAATTTACGATCTGAACATTAAAAATGACATTGAAGACACTCATTCACAGTACTCGTGTGTCAAGTGCTACTCAAGCATAAAGAATCTAAAAAAGAGATACAGTGACATTTCTATTCAAAACGCTCGTGCGGTGTACAGCTTAAATAAAGACAAAATTAATGGTGCCCATTTGTAGATGGACACAAAACTAACCACTTTTATAAATACTTACACCCCAGTGTCTACAGGGACCTCACAAATAAGATAGTCACTCAGACTCAAGCATGCACTTACGATCCAATCATAGTTGACGAAGCACACTTAATTCAGTTACATTTCAACATCTTAAACACAGCTCTCAGCAATGTTCACAAAGCAATTTCTCACACAAAACCAATTGAACATAGTTATTTACCAGACATTCAATCTTCTATAGACACCTACATGTCCATCTACAGAAAAACATTTTCCCAAAAAGTAATCCCCAAACAGCATCTATTAGAGAGACATTGCATCCCATACATTAGACAACAAACATTCGGGTTGGGGCTCCTGGGAGAGCAAGGAACACAGCTGAACCATCAGGCAATGTCGAAATTAGAGAGAGAACGGGCCTTTGGTATCCCAAACGAACTAGACAGATTGAAACACATTTTGTCTGCCCATTTATTGCAAATTGCTCCAGCTCTTCGATGCGAAGACACCTGACTGTGATATATATTTATTTTATCCTGTACATTTATTTATTTATTCAACCATTGCGCCTGATTAACTTATTTATATATATATATATATATATATATATATATAAAATCCCATCGCACCTGACTTATTAATTTATTCATTAAAAAATCGCGACTGTGATAAGATATTATTTATTTTCACACCATCCTGAAAAGGATGCATACCATTCGAAAATTGTAAGCAGGAAACTCTCAACACAAACATCCTGTAAATCTGTGCCAAATAACGGAGTATAATTACACCCCAAGTACTGTTTACTGGAATAACTCAGAAACTTTTTGTGTCATCAGCCTAATTTTTGGTGAGTTTAATGTTGAATATGTTGTCTATTACACATCTAAATTTCTAAAACTTTCATCGGCAGGTTTTGTTATAATTGCAAGATTTAATTATCAATTTCGTCCTTAACTCTGTAGAAAAAGTGCCCTGTTTACGGGTAATCTATAATAAAACTATACATCTCAGTTCTGTAGTTTTTTGTTCCTACAACACAGCTGCTTCTCTTCTTTAATATATAAATATTTCATTTAGGTACAAGTTAAGTTGGCAGGATAGGAAATAAAAAAAGATTATCATTAACTTTAACTAATACGCGAGTTGAGAGAGCAAGACTTTAGGCTCTGCTTTGACTCGGACATCACCCGAGGTCAAGCTAGGTCAAGAGGGCTCAGGCTACAAGAAGCAGTGCAGCTAAAGTATCATGGCTGAGACGCCGTGATATATATATATATATATATATATATATATATATATATACAGAGAGACAGAGAGAGAGAGAGAGAGAGAGAGAGAGAGAGAGAGAGAGAGAGAGAGAGAGAGAGAGAGAGAGAGAGAGAGCGATAGAGAAAAGGGTGGGGGTATTTTTACAATGATACATTAGGAATATCCCCTATCAATCACAATAAGAATTGATGTCTGAAACAGACTTTCTCTTTTCTAAGAGAAACAAAATGGAAATGGTTTAAAGCTCTGAGAAGTGTCTTGTTTCTTCTTTGCGTGAGTGTTGATGGACAAGACTTGGTTCTTATCCCAATTCAGAACTTGAAACATAAGCTACAAAAATAGCATGATAAGGTTAAAGAACAGACATGATTCTGGATCTATTGATTACTTAAAGTCAGCGCCCTCACAGGAATGGACAGAGACAGAGGACTGTTCGTATGGATGTGTATGGGAGAGGGACATGGACAAACAGAAAAACAAAACAAACCAAAAAAAACCCAAAAAAAAAACCAAACCCGAACAATCTAGGTAAAGAAGCGAAATGGCGAAGAGAAAGAGAAATAAAAGTAATGGGAAAGAAAGAGAGCTTATGGAGATAGAAAAATAGTGAGACAGAGAGAGAAAGCGCGAAAGAAATAGGGAGGGAGAATAAGACACACACTAACGCACACACATTAAGAAATTAAGAAAAAAAAGAACGCTCTAGCGGACGAACTTCGGTAGAAAGTGGAAATAGGAAATTTGTCTTAAGAGTTTAAAGAACTCTGATCTGTACAAAACAAAACCGGTATTGCCCTTAGCTTGTCCTTCCGACTCGTGTGAGTATGAAAAAAATGTAAATATTACAATATCTGCGTGTGAGCTGCCAGCCCAGCAATAAATAAACACTAAATCAGACGTATCTCCACACAGGCTCCATAGGATGTGTGTCTGAGAAACTTGACAGACATTTGTCTGATATCTTGTCTTTTGCGGCGGTTTCTCTGCTTCCAAATACTCGCTCTCTAACAATTTTGTTTGTCAATCCGTGACAAATATTATTGTAAAATTTTTTAAAAATTTAAAAGTGAAACAAAAAAAAATTCACGTTTACTAACCTTTTTTACCCGCAGGCGACGCTTACAAGCTAGACTATAACTTTAATGATTTTATCAAATATTCCTAGAAAAAGATTGAATTCTATTTGTTTCTGGTATATGTCATACTGCACTACATTGCAGTGCTGCCTTGTCTAGGGTTCCTGGATTATAAACGACTGTTTCCGTGGTTATTTTTTTTATCATTTCTCATATCTCTATCCTGAAAAATCTCCCTATACCGGTACTTTTATTCTCGTATATAATTTCGCGTCATTTTCTTCACAAGACTTGTGACTGCTAGTCATTCTGAACTTAATTATGCCTGAACCGGATAAAGAAATGAAATAGAAACTTTAAAAAGACATTTTTGCAGTTAAAAAATGTTAACGCTCCTCTTCATAGATCTATGCTGCTAGATTTATCACTTATTTTAAGTCTGTTGGATGTTTTGAAACTTATTGGAATGTCACAGAGAACAGAAATCGCTTTTTTGTATTCTCTTAATTGATACCCTTTGACAGAACCGTATACTGGTCTCCTTTCATTAAATTTACGCGGCTTGTGATGTCGACAATAACACACTTCTTGCAGGATATAATTCCGTTCATATCAGGAATCTTGCCAAAAGTTCCCTCTGTGGTGGTTATGGACGGTTACCACTTGTGATAATAATGTTTAATTTGTGAATAGGGCCTGCCAACTTTGTCATTACTTAACACTAGCTGCTCCAGTCTGACAGCGCATAATATCTGAGAAGACGAGGTTCTTATTTGTCAAATGCTGCATCTCTATCGAAGGAAGCCAGATTCGAACCAGAGATAGCTTGAATGTTTGTAGAGATTAGAGCGAGTATTTTGCTATACGGCCATAGCTAGCGCTTCCGATACATGATGGTGTAGACAATTAACTTGAAATTTTTTGTAAACAGTTCATTAACCTAAAAAATGGTTTGTCAGGTTAGGTTTATTGCAATTTACCTTACACATATCCCATCACACATTTTCCCTAAAGGAACTATTTCATACTTATCGGAGAACATGATGCAGATGAAAAAGTAATAAAAGTAGTACAAGCGGTTCTAGTAGAAGTATTTGTATTTGTGATAGTCGTAGTAGTAGTAGTAGTAGTAGTAGTAGTAGTAGTAGTAGTAGTAGTAGTAGTAGTAGTAGTAGTAGTAGTAGTAGTAGTGGTGGTGGTGGTGGTGGTGGTGGTGGTGGTGGTGGTGGTGGTAGTAGTAGTAGTAGTAGTAGTAGTAGTAGTAGTAGTAGTAGTAGTAGTAGTAGTAGTAGTAGTAGTAGTAGTAGTAGTAGTAGTAGTAGTAGTAGCAGTAGTAGTACGAGGGCAGGCTGATAATTAAGTTCCGTTTAATCATAACTTTTTAATTTTTCACAGCATATACATAAACAATACGTCAAACGAAAGCTTAATATCTCAGCTACATACTTAGCACTCTATTTTTCGATGTAGTCATCGTCGCGATGAACACACCGCCTCCAACGTTTAACTCTCAGCGGGCTTAATACGCCGTCAGCGAAGAATTCAGACGGCTGTCCACGGCACCATCTGCGAACATCTGCGATAACTTCCTCATCATTGTCATAGTGATGGCCCTTTCAGGTACTTCTTGAGTTGGGGAAACAAATAATAGTCAGAGGGGGCAAGACTGGGGCTGTATGCAGGGTGAGGTAGGGTCGTAAGTTCCAGCTGCCTTAAGGCGTCCTGAGTTTGGCGACTGGTGTGCGGGCGCGCATTGTCGTGTTACAGGTGATTGAGTCCTTATCACGCCGAAT
This sequence comes from Elysia crispata, assembly GCA_033675545.1. Classification (NCBI taxonomy): domain Eukaryota; kingdom Metazoa; phylum Mollusca; class Gastropoda; family Plakobranchidae; genus Elysia; species Elysia crispata. Next base: position 9,043 of record JAWDGP010004220.1, read on the forward strand.
ACGTCTGAGTCGGAGTTTGAGAGCTCGGAGTGTTGAAGCATATCGCCCAGAGTTCACAGTTTGCCCCCGTTCCAGAAATTCCATGTGGACCACTCCCTCCATAGTCCCAGAAAAAAACGGTGAACAAGACCTTTTCTGCAGAGGCAACAACCTTGAACTTCCTTGGACTTGGAGAAGTTTTGTGCCTATACTCCATCGATTGGGCTTTACATTCTGGATCGTAGTAGGTGGACCCAGGATTCGTCTCCAGTCACAATGCGTTGCAGAAATGCTTCTCCTTCTGCATTGTAATGCTCTAAGAGTTGAGTACACATGTCCTTTCTCTGCGCTTTCATCTCTACAGTGAGCTGTCTTGGGACCCAACGGGCAGAGACTTTTCGGTAACCCAGTACAGTTGTAGGCGATATGGTGCACTCGTTCTTTCGGAAATGCCTACTTCATCTGCAATTTCCTTTGTTTGACCCTCTCGGATTAGCTCTAATCATGCAGTCAACTTTCTCTCGATGAGCCGTGTCCGATGCGGAAAGGGGCCTACCCGAACGCTTTCGATCACGCAGAATTGTCTCTCTGGGGTCTTCCCCTTTAAAAAATTCTCACCCATTTGCGAACTGCACAGTCTGAAATGCACATTTCACCCTAAACTACCTCATTCTTGCATGAATGTTTGCAGCAGAACATCCTCAGCTGCCAAAAACTCGATAACAGAGCGCTGTTTGATGAGAAGGTCATTGGAAGTCGCCATTGTCTCATAAACATGGCTACCACATCATGTGTTGCGCGTCACTGCATTATGAGCACGAATGACGTCACACAAACTTGTTGTTATAGTTAAGTCTAGAAAAATGGTTCGAGAGGATATGTATGAAATTTTAGGTCGATGTGACGAAAATTGACCTAGTTATTAGCAAACGGAACTTAATTATCAGCCTGCCCTCGTAGTAGTAGTAGTAGTAGTAGTAGTAGTAGTAGTAGTAGTAGTAGTAGTAGTAGTAGTAGTAGTACAACTATTGTTGTTGTAGTAGTAGTAG
>JAWDGP010004222.1:5000-12500 GCA_033675545.1 Elysia crispata
TTTACCGTTACAACCGAGTAGGTCATAAATTTGCACGGTTTAAAATTTCGTTTGATTATCCGCTTTCAGAGTTTCCGTTTTCTCCTTTTCCTTCTTCCTTTCCCTTTTCTAATGTCTTCTCTAAGAAAAAAAAAAAACATGACAAGGAGAATAACGAGAAAATGGGAAAGAAGATAATTGTGTGTCCAAGAAGAAAAAAAAATGCATATAACATTATAGCTAATTTTGGCCATGGTTAATGTTTCTTCCATGTTTTTTTTTATTCCTTTTTCTACTTGTTCATCTTTTTAGTTCATTTTCTTATACATATCAGCCAAAGAAGTAAGGAACGTAACACAAAATTATTGTAATGATATTAAAAATGACTTGTCAGCTACTCTTTCATTGTTCGAGTTTTTACCTCATTATCAATTTGCTTGTTTGACTGTCGAAAATTATGAATTAGTAAACTTATTTTCCTCCAGTCTTGGTCATTTCCTCGATAAAAATTTATTAAAATAAGGCGGTCGATGTCTATGTCCGTATTATTTTCTTTTTAACTCTTTGACCACCTTTAGTAATTCGATCTTTCCTTTTTTCAATTTGTTTTTGCATATGGCAAAAACAATACATGCTCTTTTTTTAAATTTTTTCTTTCAATACAAAGAGGACTCTTTTGACCTGGAATCATTGGTGTCATACTATATAGCAGCCTATAGGTAATTTCTTTCCTTCTATTAATTGTCTTTGTATCGCTCAGCGTTTTAAAGGCTTGTTCTGCTTTTACTATAAAATATCTGTACAAAAGTTCGGTTGTTGGGTTGTTGTTTTTTTTTGGGTATATTTTTTTCCGTTCTTTTGATACAGAAGTTTTTCCGACTAGGTTTTTGTGCTTTTGTTTGATTTTTCTAAAAACTTGATGTATGGGACTGTCTGAAAATTGTGTGGGATGTTTGGGCTTGCCTTGCAAATAGCTGGAGTTTGAAATGGAAATATTACTCCATTAATGGGTGTTCTTTCCAGTTTTTGATAAATTAATGAATATATATTTTAGTCTCTTTTTTTAACTTTGCTCTCCAAATGGTGGCTTATCAATCCTCCTTTATTTTTATTTTTAGATTTATAAGACTTTCTGACACTCTTCTAAAAGTATTTTTAAAAACGAAGAGATAAATAATCTCTTTTAAGGTTTTTGAGGAAGTTGTAAGGGTGGCTGAAAATGTTTTAACACGATTTGCGGTATTTTTTTTTTGTGTTTGTGTTTTCGATGTGGATTCTTCCAAATATCACTATGTGTTTTCTCTCAAAAGACGGTACTGTTCTTTTGCGTCATTGCTCTCATAATTCTTTCCATCTTGTTTTCTTACTTTTGTTTTTTTTTTCTAATATGTAAAAATTAATTCATAACGTGATAATTTTATATTTTATTTTTCCGTGATTCCTAACGGTGGTTTTGTAATGTTCGTGCTTTTTTCCTTTTGCCATCATTGTTGTTTTTTCGATATTTATTTTGCTTCCACTCTCTTCTCCAGATTTTCTAAATTTGTTGATTACTTTAAATATTCCTTAATTTTTTGATGATACAAACGCAGTGTTATCTGCATAATGCCTTATTTTTTTTTCTTTTCCAGCTCCTGACATTGTAATTCCTTTGATGTTTTTGTCTTGTCTTATCTCTTCTTATAAAGGTTTCAGCGCTAGAGTGTATAAGAGTGGTGATAAGCTGCAGCCTTCACGAACCGGGCTTTTTATTTGTATTTCTTGTGGTAAAATTATTAACTTTTACCTAGGTTTTTGCTTTGTTACATAAAATCTGTATCCAATTACCGCATTATTGGCATAGATAATTTGCTTCTAATACCCCGTAAAAAGTTTTTTCTTGATCGATGCTTCACAGTTTTCCTTCCAAATTTTTGTCATAATGATTATTCCTCTTGAATTGTGTAAATGATTTTGTGTTTTCCTCTGTTTTACTGCGCACTGCTGATCTTTGTTTATCAATATCCTAATGTAAAAATGCATTTTTTAGCTTGTATCTTGCTTATTATTTTGTAGTCAGAGTATGTCTTAAGTTTTTTATATCTTCTTTGTCACTTGCGAGCAAACATATGTATGACTTTAACATTTCATTTGGAATTTCTTTTGAGCTGTATATATTTCTAGTTACTGCTTTGATTGAGCCCAACTCTTTTTTGAAATGTTTGCAGAATTCGTTGCTGATCCCATTAGGTCATGGAGCCTTTTCTTTGTTTAAATCTTTTATCACCTCCTGTATTTCTTGATTTGTTATTATTTTTTTTTCATTTTCCTTTTTTCTTCTTCATTTAAATTTTCGGTGAAACTTAAGAAGTGCTTTTGTTTAGATCTATCTGATGCAATGATTTCACTATTCTGGTCTTCGTAAAGGTATTTAAACTCTTCCATTATTTCTTGGTGCTTGTTCGATCTCTCTCTCTCTCTCTCTCTCTCTCTCTCTCTCTCTCTCTCTCTCTCTCTCTCTCTCTCTCTCTCTCTCTCTCTCTCTCTGTTTTTCTTGCCTTTCTTTTTTATAGCTTTTTCATTCTGTATGTTTTGTTCTCTTGCTAAAAAATGATTTATCGAAATATCTTCGTACTCTGTTGTTATTCTGCATCTGATTGCTGCTCCTTAATATTATTGTTGTTGTTTTTTCTGACGATTCCAGTTGTTAGAGTTCTTAGTTAGTGTTTGATATTTTTTGGTTTATGTCTTGAGTCCTGTGGATTTTTTTTCTCGAGAACTTTTATTTGTTCCTTCATATTGTTTTCTTCTTTGTTTATTTTTGTAGCTATAGGTCTAATAACATTTGTGTTTGTTATCCACATGAATTTTGCTTTTTCCCGGCCTTTATAGGTTTTTGTTTCTTACTGTTGCCTGCAGGAGAACTTACTGATTTCTTCAAACTTCCTTCTCTAAATAGATTTGTATTCCTTTTCCTGTAGCCTGGTACTCTCTTAATTTCTGTTTCTCCTACTTTATAAATTTCTACCGTCACCACTAGATGACTTGAGTATTGTTTTGTTGCTGTGCTTTTCATTTCTTTGACTTCCAAGTTTTGTTCCGCATTGAATCTGTCTAAACATATGTTGTGAAAAGTTTTGCAATTTCTTTTTTTTTGTTGCTTTCTGTTTTCACATAATAATCGTTTTCCTCTTTTCCTTTTCTTTTTTTTTTTCTTTTCAAGCAAACCATTATTTTAACACTTTGTGTTTTACGTTTCATTTCTAACAATCTATTGTTGTCTATTTTCTTATACCCAACTTAGCATGTCTGTGTTTGTCTATCCATCTTTCTGTCTATTTGTCTGCCTCCCTCCTCATTAACAGTAGATACTATTTATAGCACAACGAAATATTTTAACGGTCTCCAGCTGTAAGCTCACGACGCAACATGTTATTCATGAAAACCTAAACATTCTCTCCCAGTAATCTCCCGTTTCTATGTGATGTGAAAGTAAGATCAGGGTCTGGTGATAGGTTAGAGGGCGTGAGTTTTGGTTAGAAGCGCTGCTCTACTGGCCTGTGCTTCTGTGTGGATGATCGAGCTATTCCTACAGATAACGAGTGACAAGTTTAGTGCGCGTTCTCAATCAGCACTGCATTTCTTCACAGTCCAGGCGTAGATGTCGAGTGAGCATAGGTTGTCTCCTCACTCAGCATTGCATCTCCTCCACAGATCAGGCGAGGTGTGAAGTATGCGCGGTGTAAAATATGAAGCGATAAAAAAAAATATTCTCAACATAGCTATCACTTTGTAATTTTTACTCTCCCGTTAAATGCGGAATCAGTTTACCCAAAATTTAATACTTGAGATGATAAAAAGATTCTTATTCTAATCATGAGCCTCAAGTCTCGATTTATTTCTTCTAAGCACCATATATGACACAGAGTGTCCAATCTATTTCTCTCCTACAGTTCCGAATCTTTCAGTAAAGGCATTCATCAGGATCGACAGGGTAATAATTCTTTATAGCTATTTCCCTTAGATATTTGAATTATTCAATTTCAAAAGGGGGAGGCCATCCGTTAATGTCATAACGTAAAACAGAAATGAATTATGCACATTTCAGCACTCTGGTTCAACATGTTGAATGCTCTACAACATGTTCCAACACTTTCTCCCCCCGTCTCTTAATTTGATTAGATTAAAACTTTAACCTCTCGCGGAAAGTGGCACCTGGAACATGGCTGTTGGATATTGGAGGAGAAGGGACGACAAGATTGACGGCTTCGGCCTTAGACTAGTTATGGTGGATTCCATTTGAAATGTAGATATGATAATTATTTTTGATAACAGATGAATTGAGTAATGTATGTGATAGGCTAAGGGAGCTGATAGCTACTCATTAAGTAATTTTGAAATCAGAGGGGGCGAGAGGGACAGAGAAAGAGAGAGAGAGAGAGAGAGAGAGAGAGAGAGAGAGAGAGAGAGAGAGAATTGTATGTGTTTGTGAGTGTGTGATAGATTGGAAGATAGGCAGGTACCTTGACACAATATAGATAGAAGGGTGTATATTAAAACAATAACCAACAACTTTATGATCAAGAGGTCGAGAGATATAAAGAAACAGAACATTTGTCCTTAATTATAACCATTCAGAAAATACAAAACGTTCATTACGTAAGCAATCCTCTGGAACTTTTACTTTTCATTGTGTCAACGCTGGTAACTGCGATGTATAGCGTTAACTATTTTAGGTTAGCACTGACCGCTACACACATCTTGTCTTTAACTGATCTGTAGCTGATCACAGCGATACATGGGTGTCTCCTTCAGGGTAGCACATACCGCTATATCTCATCTTGTCTTTAACTGATCTGTAGCTGATCACTGCGATACATGGGTGTCTCCTTCAGGGTAGCACATACCGCTATATCTCATCTTGTCTTTAACTGATCTGTAGCTGATCACTGCGATACATGGGTGTCTCCTTCAGGGTAGCACATACCGCTATATCTCATCTTGTCTTTAACTGATCTGTAGCTGATCACAGCGATACATGGGTGTCTCCTTCAGGGTAGCACATACCGCTATATCTCATCTTGTCTTTAACTGATCTGTAGCTGATCACTGCGATACATGGGTGTCTCCTTCAGGGTAGGACTGACCGCTATATCTCATCTTGTCTTTAACTGATCTGTAGCTGATCACTGCGATACATGGGTGTCTCCTTCAGGGTAGGACTGACCGCTATATCTCATCTTGTCTTTAACTGATCTGTAGCTGATCACTGCGATACATGGGTGTCTCCTTCAGGGTAGCACATACCGCTATATCTCATCTTGTCTTTAACTGATCTGTAGCTGATCACTGCGATACATGGGTGTCTCCTTCAGGGTAGCACATACCGCTATATCTCATCTTGTCTTTAACTGATCTGTAGCTGATCACTGCGATACATGGGTGTCTCCTTCAGGGTAGCACATACCGCTATATCTCATCTTGTCTTTAACTGATTTGTAGCTGATCACTGCGATACATGGGTGTCTCCTTCAGGGTAGCACATACCGCTATATCTCATCTTGTCTTTAACTGATCTGTAGCTGATCACTGCGATACATGGGTGTCTCCTTCAGGGTAGCACATACCGCTATATCTCATCTTGTCTTTAACTGATCTGTAGCTGATCACTGCGATACATGGGTGTCTCCTTCAGGGTAGGACTGACCGCTATATCTCATCTTGTCTTTAACTGATCTGTAACTGATCACTGCGATACATGGGTGTCTCCTTCAGGGTAGCACATACCGCTATATCTCATCTTGTCTTTAACTGATCTGTAGCTGATCACTGCGATGCATGGGTGTCTCCTTTAGGGTAGCACATACCGCTATATCTCATCTTGTCTTTAACTGATCTGTAGCTGATCACTGCGATGCATGGGTGTCTCCTTTAGGGTAGCACATACCGCTATATCTCATCTTGTCTTTAACTGATCTGTAGCTGATCACTGCGATGCATGGGTGTCTCCTTTAGGGTAGGACTGACCGCTATATCTCATCTTGCCCTTACTGATCCCTAGCCGGTTTCTTTCATTTCATTTTTTTTACGGAAACCATAAATTATTTTTGATGACCATGAAGATAATAAATGTTCATTTAGAGCCGCACACAAATTTGTATCAACATAATTATACAATGAAAAAAAATCTTTAATTTGCATAAATCTCTTTGTAAACAATGTAGATACCTTTTTATGTTTCTTTCTATGAATAGATATAATTATTTCGAAGTCGGGATAATAAAACGTGGAAATCAGATTGATCCCCATACTCTGTTCTGATAAAGACCTGGATTCTTTTATGCTGAAAGTTTTTTGGTTTTACATAATAAAAAGATGCACTAATTAAACGTTCACTGGAATTCTGATATCAAAGATCGTTATAAAAAAAAATATTGATCAAGTTCGTTTCGTACATAAATTCTAGAAATATTATGAGATTTCTTTTTTTTTTTTAAATAATATATTTCATAACTCACGAGTATTGTGAGAAGAGCGGGATCTATGTTCACTCAGGCTTCAGGCTGTGGCGATGTAGACTGGGGACGGAAGGGAAGGATATGGAGAGACTGTTGTAAAATTCTTATAGTGAACAGGTCGAGACGGAAGGGAAGGATATGGAGAGACTGTTGTAAAATTCTTATAGTGAACAGGTCGAGACGGAAAGGGAAGGTTATGGAGAGACTGTTGTAAAATTCTTATAGTGAACAGGTCGAGACGGAAAGGGAAGGATATGGAGAGACTGTTGTAAAATTCTTATAGTGAACAGGTCGAGACGGAAAGGGAAGGATATGGAGAGACTGTTGTAAAATTCTTATAGTGAACAGGTCGAGACGGAAAGGGAAGGATATGGAGAGACTGTTGTAAAATTCTTATAGTGAACAGGTCGAGACGGAAGGGAAGGATATGGAGAGACTGTTGTAAAATTCTTATAGTGAACAGGTCGAGACGGAAAGTAGAGAGCGCTGTGGCGACATGCAAAGGCTTCTAGCGCCAACGGCGGCTTGGGTGCACAGTGGGATTATGACCAGGGATGCAACATTAGCATCAAAGGCTTCTAGCGCCAACGGCGGCTTGGGTGCACAGTGGGATTATGACCAGGGATGCAACATTAGCATCAAAGGCTTCTAGCGCCAACGGCGGCTTGGGTGCACAGTGGGATTATGACCAGGGATGCAACATTAGCATCAAAGGCTTCTAGCGCCAACGGCGGCTTGGGTGCACAGTGGGATTATGACCAGGGATGCAACATTAGCATCAAAGGCTTCTAGCGCCAACGGCGGCTTGGGTGCACAGTGGGATTATGACCAGGGATGCAACATTAGCATCAAAGGCTTCTAGCGCCAATGGCGGCTTGGGTGCACAGTGGGATTATGACCAGGGATGCAACATTAGCATCAAAGGCTTCTAGCGCCAATGGCGGCTTGGGTGCACAGTGGGATTATGACCAGGGATGCAACATTAGCATCAATTAAGCTTTGTGTGAATAGAGTGTGGACTTCA
>JAWDGP010004222.1:22500-77500 GCA_033675545.1 Elysia crispata
GCGAGTGCTTCACTTGACCTTGTGTGGTAATAACTCGCTTTAGTTTCAAACTTTTTTTTTTATTTATGATCATTCAATTTAGTTTTTCTTTTTATCGTTGGTCCAGAGAGAGAGAGAGAGAAGAGCGAAAGAGAGAGAGAGAGAGAGTGAGGTAAGAGAGAGAGAGATAAAGAGAGAGAGAGAGAAAGAGAGAGAGAGAGAAAGAGAGAGAGAGAGAGAGAGAAAGAGAGAGAGAGAGAGAACAAAAGAAAAAGGGGGGTGGGGAGATGTGTAAGTAATTCTAACGCCTCCTTCAATGATAGAATGTTGAAGAGTGTTTCTGTCAGGTGCTTTTTTCTGGTGTCTACCTGTGGCATATCACTCATTGCTTAACATGGCTGTAGGACCATCTTGTATGATACACACAGATGTGATACTATAGACTTATACCCAAGTCTAACCTAATTTTTTGATGCTCTTTCCCATCGTTCGTCAATTCCAACATGAGCTAACAACATTTTCTCCAGCCCCCTCCAAAAAAAAAAAGCCTTGGAGGTTTTAAACCATCTAAGGTTGATTGGGAAAATTTACAAACGATGAGCGACTTTTACCAAAAAGATGACAAATATTGCGGTATGGTTGAGCCCTAATGCCATGGATATCGAACAAGGCAACTCTGCATCATATTAGTCTTCATGGATGACACGAAAGACAACTCAGCAGTAGGTCTAATCTTTATGGATATCAAGAAAGATAAGTAATCTTTTTGATTGTTTGGTTCCTTTTTTTTCAGCCGCATATGTTTTCTGGAGACTGTTGCTGGCGTACCTGGGATGGTGGCAGCCATGATGCGTCACATGACCTCACTGAGGAGGTTACAGCGCGATCAGGGCTGGATCCATACTTTGCTGGGTGAGTTAGTTACTCGGTCAGAATATTTCATTGGCGTTTTGTATGCCTACATGTGTACCCCGTAAGGTTTTTTTTTTTTTCTTTTAATTGTATTGTATTTTATTGTATTTTCATTGTTCTTTTTTATTTTTATTTGGCGGAGGGGTGGGGATCGGCCCTTTGTAAACCATGATTTTATTGCCAGGCAATCAACAGCCCGGCAGTTCATGTTAGACTCTACTCGTGACCGAATACCTGAGTGCCAGGATTTATTGGCTCAATGCCTCGCCTCCACCTGGTTAGGCGTGTTTTATCCACCAAGGCCCGAGGTGTGTAGAGCCAATCAGCTTGTGGAGAGAATGGGAGAGAGATGGATAATGATAATATTAGAGACTTGGAGAGAGAGAGAGGGAGGGAGAGAGAGAGACAGAGAGAGAGAGAAAGAGAGAGAGAAAGAGAGAGAGAGAGAGAGAGAGAGAGAGAGAGAGAGAGAGAGAGAGAGAGAGAGAGAGAGAGAGAGAGAGAGAGAGTTAGCTATGACAACAGCTGCTGCTATACAACTCGATCGTCACTATCAGGTAACATTAAATAGAAAAAAAAAAACAACCGAAGTTTTGATGTCTATTTGTCATTTTATTTTCCGATCTGCGCTGCAGCAAAATGGGGGGTCTTTTGGTACAGTAGCGAAAGTAAGTCCCATATTTCTCCAAGAAGACGTTCAAGATGAGAGGATGCATTTCTGGAGTCATAACTGTAGATACTACAGTGTATTAGTAATTTTGGTGTGATGGGGACAAGGTATATAACTTCTGGGGAGAGAATCTGTAGGTACGGTGGGGAAAGTAAGTCCCATATTTCTTCCAGAGGAATTTGAAAACTAGAGTATATATTTCTGAAGTAATACCTGTTGAACATTGTTTTTGCTAGGTTCTCCCAACTCTCTTCCCAGATCTCTATAGAGGAGGTTGACAAAAGGATTTGTGTATATATGATAACTACAAGTATTCCTTCAGTGTGCAATGTATATACCTCCTGACGAAAGACATTTAGTTTTTGTTTTTATTTATTACTCGTACATATCTTCCCATGTTTCTCACAGAGAGGCTGAGAACAAGAGGATATATATATATATATATATATATATATATATATGAGGCCTGAAGTATAACCTGGTGTTATTTTTTTATTTGTTTTCTCCCAACTGTCCTCTCATATTTCTCCTAGAGGAAGCTGAGAACGAGAGGATGCACCTCTTAACGGCCCTACAGCTGAAGGAACCCTCCACCTTTTTCCGCCTTTGTGTGATCGGTGCTCAAGGTAAGCTGAGGGTTGCATTGGTCAGCTGGTTGGTATAGAGTTCCACTACCAGGTTATCTTAAGTACTCTTGAGACACGGTAGAGTTTAGAAAACCAGATTAGACGAGAGCCGTTTGGAAACCAGTGTGAAACTCAATCAAGATCTTGAAAGCACAAAAGATACTTTGTTTTGTTTTGTTTTCTGCTCCTTAAACCCATGAAATTTAGCTAACATCCAAAATAGAAATATATCACGAAAAAGTTATTTACACCATCCCTTTGTTTTCTCCTCACCCCCTCCCCATGGTCCAGGAGTGTTTGTAACGATGTTCGGCATCAGTTACGTGATCAATGCTAAGTTCTGTCACCGGTTTGTTGGGTACCTGGAGGAAGAGGCGGTGAAAACCTACACAAAGTGTCTCGAGGTAACCCTCAAAACTGCTCCCTAAGCCAGAATTGTTTATGTTCTCTTTAGATTACATTCGAATATTCGTAATTTTAAAACGCATTGCAAGCAGAGTATGATAATTACAGGTATTTATCTTTAAATTAATTTGTATCTTAAAAATTTTAATTAAAAAAGAAGAACAGGAGAAAACTGCCCTTTTCCATAAGTTACTGCTTTGCATAAAAGTCTAAAATTTAAAAGAAAAGTTTCACAAATGACCTAATTAGTTTTAATCTCTTCTCGAAATAAAAAAAAAAAGAATTGAGATACTAGAAGAAAGCCAGGAAAGCAAAATAATTAAGGATTATTTGGGCTTATCAGGTTTCACATTATTAAAATATAAAATCTTTTATTAAAATTTGTTTGTTCAAAGATAGGACTCCTTTTGGAAAAATACAGCACCCTTTGCTGGACTGCAAGTGCAAATTTTGGGATCCTTTGTTCTATTTTTAGCTAAAATATCAGAGTTGTTGAGTCCAAAGGCATAGTCTAAGAGGCGGGGATATTTCTGTGTAATCATTGCTTAGTTTAAAAAAAATACCTGGGAAATTATGTGAATTTTAATGTCGTTTAGCTTCGCTTGCAAAACAAACTAAATAATGTATTATTAGTGGCTCTATTCTGTGTTGTTAGGATATCAACCAAACTGATGGTCCCATCCTGGTTAGAATCGTGTATTATCTGTGACTCTGTTCTGTGTTGTTAGGATATGGTCCAACCTGATGGTCCCATGAACCATATATTATCAGTGGCTCTGTTCTTTGTTGTTTGGATACTGACCAACCTGATGGTTCCATGAATCATATATTATCAGTGACTCTGTTCTTTGTCGTTAGGATACTGACCAACCTGATGGTTCCATGAATCATATATTATCAATGACTCTGTTCTTTGTTGTTAGGATACTGACCAACCTGATGGTTCCATGAATCATATAGTATCAGTGGCTCTGTTCTTTGTCGTTAGGATATTGACCAACCTGATGGTTCCATGAATCATATATTATCAATGACTCTGTTCTTTGTTGTTAGGATACTGACCAACCTGATGGTTCCATGAATCATATAGTATCAATGACTCTGTTCTGTGTTGTAAGGATAGTGTCCAACCTTATAATTTCATGAATTATATTGTATTATCGTTCTCTCTTGTTAGGATATTGATCAACCTGATGGTCCCATGAAACACTGGCAGACCCAAGCAGCACCGGATGTTGCTATCAGATACTGGAAAATGAAGGTGAGATGTCATTTCCACTACTCTTTCTCTTGTTTCTGCTCTGAACTTTGAAATAATTGGTCACTCATTTGTTATGAGACTTGCCAGTGGAGGTTTGCAGTTGATTTTTAGACCCATTGATATGATTTGATTTCTTTTCGCAATGAAAAATTAAAAAAAGAAATTTACATTTTTCATATACTTTTTTTGACAAAGATATTGTAGTATTTTTTTGTATCTTAGAGTGGATTTCTTCATTTAACAAATCGGACGTTTATATTTTTCCTGTGATTATTGAAGATTTTTCATTTCTCATCTTAGTTCCTACTTACCTGTTTGCTACTGCTGCTAGTCCTCTTACACCTCTTTAAACTACTATACTGCTACTACTACTTTTACTCCTTCTCTTCCTCCTGCTCCTCCTCCTTCTCCTCCTTTTACTAGAACTAGTACTACTACTACTACTACTACTACTACTACTGCTACTACTACTACTACTACTACTACTTCTACTACTACTCTACTACAACAACTACTACAACTACCACCACCACCACCACCACCACCACCACTCCCACTCCCACTCCTACTCCTACTACTACTGCTGCTACTACTATTATTACTACTACTACTACCACTGCTGTTGCTGTTGCTGCTACTACTGCTACTACCACTTCTACTACAGCTATCCCCACCATTATTATGAACATTTACGGATAAATCAATGTTTTAATTAAGAAAAGAAAACAAGTTCATACCAGTCTAGGCCAGCTTCATATCTGCCCCCACAACCCATCTTTTTCCTCCAGCCGGACTCCACAATGAGAGATGTAATTCTGGCAATCCGAGCAGACGAGGCTCATCATAGGATCGTGAACCACAGCCTGGCCTCGCTCAGGAAAGACGAATTTAATCCTTACAAACCAGGCCAATAGAGCTTGTTTGTTTTGATAGAATATCATGAAGCTTCTGTGATTATATTAAAAAAAAGACGAGTTTTATTCACAGAAAGCGAGAGATTTTTGTTTTTTCCTAAATTTGTTTTAATAAATGCACTATCTTGATGTAAGCATTGAAATTTCATTATGTAATCATTTCGCAATGCGTGTAATTTTAGTATCTATGAATTAAACATGTGCTACTGCTACAAGACATTTAGATGCAGTTAAATGGAAAACTTTTGTCATCAAAATATTGTTTTATTAAGGGTACAATCAGCTTGAAAGGGTAGTATAATTTACGGGGTTCAAAGGATGTTAAGGCTACTTGGTTTACTATAGTTGTGGAAACAATCACTTCAGACACTTGGGCTGGTTAGAGGTTGTCCACCCATAGATTGTCCAGCAACTCTTCTCAGTGTAGATTGTATGGATTCATACTACTATCTATTGATTCAAAGTCAAAATATCGTCTCTTGCTTCTGCATATATGTAAATTTAATTATGTGTTTTATATGTCAAGCAATTTTTTTCTCACCCTCATCAGATTTAACAGAATCGACTTTATTACAACGATTTGTTTTAGATGAATTAAGCAATTTGTACATGACATAAGAACGTTCTCTGTAGCATTGTTAGGGCTACATTAATAAATACACTGTATTTCTTGCCTGATATGATGTCCCCTTTAAATGGTAGAAAAATCTAGAGTCATGTTTGGAATCTAGTGCTAGTAGTACAGTATAGTACCTAAGATAAAGCTGAGTAGCTTTGTAAGCTTTTACTTTAACGTCAAGTCCTTTATCAGTAACACAGGTGTGAAAAAAAAAATAAAACAAAACTAGTTGGTCAGGACTTGCTTTTGCTCATAAACTGCCTAAGAGATACTTGGTCGAAGTGGTTATATTGTTAACGTTTTCTGTACTGAAATGAACTTGACACATTGCTCAAGCCTTCGATTTGCAAAGGTTATGTTACGAGTTACCCAATGGTTCAAACAATAGAAAAAGATCTCATTATTTATTTATGTGTTACAATTTTTTTTACTTTCTATCCCTAAGATCTCATTTTTATAAGTTTATAATGTTGATAAGTACAGGTTATTCAATGAATTTTGTACAATAATGGAATTACAAAACATTTTGGCAGTTGTAGAATATGAGAAAATGTCTTGAAAATTTTAGATAAACGATGACTTGATATGCCACTAGAAGCCATACGACTTGAGGTTTTAAAAAAATGGAATCTGTGATCAATCAATGTACTGATAGGTTTGAAGAATCATAGACTTGCCCATACACCGCGCGCAGCAGAATTTTTTCATCTCGAGGAGAACGCAGAATGTCCATTTGTACATCTCGTCAGCCCTTCAACAGTTAAGACAAGATAAGGTGGACGTCCATGAAAGCTCCTAAATTTTTTTTAAAACTTATTATGTTCACAATCACATCTTCCATTTTGGCTGAATATGGACTGTTCTTTTCATATCATAATTTCCTTTTGGATTTTTTTCCCTTATTCAAGGCTAGCTTGGTTCTATCTCAAACAAACACATGTCTAGATATTACTACACTTTGTGTGAGGTTGCCCTTTCTTAATATCTTTCATTATCATAACCTCATCACCATCTTTATCATCACCATTTTCATTTTCATTTTTTGTCACCATCACCATCATAATTTTTTATCATCATTAGTATATATGATGAAACTGTTTTAAGGCTGTAGTAATTTTGTATACATAAAATGAGGTTTTAAGCAAAGATTCATGTTGTATCACATACCTTTCTATCTCTTTTCTGATTGCTTCTAGGATGAATCTCACACCTTATAAGAACTGTTCACGCATTTTACAAGATTTCTTTTCTCTTCATTCAGTATTTAAGTAATTTTACATAATTTTTAAATCTGTATGGAATGCATATAAATAACGGTACATATATTACGTATGTTAGAAATAATTCTTGCCACTTTTAATCCTTATACTTTACTTTATATATATATTATTTGATAGAATGTTCAAAATATTATGTCAAAACTTTTTCAAAACATAGTTTTGATCCATCTATGTATGTATTGCTCAATTTACCAATCCATATCTTTTATATTAAGTTTTTATAACATATCATATGTGTGTCCTATAGTTTTTTAAATTCTTCACATGCAGTTACTATTGTTTTAAGACCATGGAAATCACAGAAATATGAAGCTATTTTATATGCTTACACGAGTTGCTTTGGATCTTAACATCTTCTTTTGGCAAACAAAAATTGATTTTGTTTCAGCCTGATGCAATTGTTCTATTATAAATAAAACGTTTTCCATAAGTAAGACTTGAGTTCACAACTCTTGGTCAGTCCTGTCGTTAGATGTAACATTGCGTTTGTTGAGAGTTGAATTCTGACAACCTACGTATGCAAAAACTAAACCATTTTATTTTTATAGTCAAACCATGACAGAATAAAAAAGCAAGCTGCCTGCATTGACTATACCTCTCTTTGAAGCTATTTAGGGAATGCAAAATGGATATATTTATTGAGGGATGGATAAGAAGTAAAATCAACTTGTGACAGTAATCAGTTGTGCGCACTGTTTGGTATATCATTGTTTGTATTCTTCATCGTATCATTTGCTAAAATATAATTTAAATCATATCAAATTACTTGTATGATTTAAATAAATTACAAAGTAGGTAGATTATATCTTGTAAAATCACCCCTCTTAAGAAAATCTATGTTTGATGTGTATCCTTTAAAAAAAAAAAAGTAAAATAAATATAAAAAAAAAACCAATATATACAAGATAAAAATTATTCTCTTGAACTTGGGGTGAAAGTGAATTGTTGAATAACTTAAGGCTCTACCAACAGGTGTAGCTTTCTAAACTCTTAACTATTGTATTTATGTGACCAAGCGTCCATGTTTCTGGTTTTTGAGATGATCATTCTCTTTGTTCCTTCAGCTCCTAGTCTACAAGTTCCAGTAAATCTCAAGCGTTCTGTCCTCCAACCCATTACCCAGTTGCTATTTCTTGCCCTTGTCATGCTATAACTAGCCTAACAGTTAAAAGGATCCTTCCCATCTGGACTCTCTGGCCAATTTCTTGGTCTTTTATCTACATCTGGATGCTTGCCGTATTCAACTTGACATTATCTGTTTTTCTCTTTTGAAAATGTTGGAGAGCAAGTTTGTTATGCACAAACAAATAAACCATTTAACATTATGTGCTCTGTATTGAAAAAATTAAAAAAAAAAAAACAGAAGGCTAAAATTTTCTTACAATTTAAACTATATCATACTACTTATATAACTGAATAAAAAAAATTAAGATTCAGGGTAGACTAAATTTATCAAAATCATCCCAATTAAGAAAAAATTTTTTTACCTTTATCATTTATGAAACGAAGTAAAATAAATGTAAAAAAAAAAACAAAAGAGAATAATAGGAGATAAAAATTAGTCCCTTGAACTTTTGGTGAAAGTGAAGATATTGAATCAAGGCTCTTCCAAAAAATGTAGCTTTCCTAACTCATAACGATTGTACTTATGTGACCAAGGATCTATGTTTCTGGTTTTCAAGATGATCATTTTCTTTGTTCCTTCTGTTCCTAGTCTACAAGTTCCTGAGAATCTCAAGCGTTCTGTCTTTCATCCCAAAGTCCAGTTGCCATTTGTTTTCATACTGTTAAAAGTTTAAAGGATCTAAACTTCCCATATTGACTGTCTGACCAATTGCTCTGTCTTTTGTCAACATCTGGATGCTTGCATTATTCAACATGACATTATCTGTTTTTTCAAAAATTTTGAGAGTCATATTGTTATGGACAGACAAAAACAATTGTTCAACATTATATAAAATATATTGAAAAAAAAAATTAAAAAGAACAAAAAGCTAAAATTTTATTACCATTTCAATTATATCAAACACCTTGTATAATCTAAATAAATTAAAAAGCAGAGTAGATTAAATCTTGTAAAATCATCCCTCTTATGAAAAAAACTATGTTTGATCTTTATCTCCTATAAAAGGAAGTAAAAAATATAAAAAAAAGAACATATACAAGATAAAAATTAGTCTTTTGAATTATTGGTGAAAGTGAAGATATTGTATATAATAAGGCTCTACCAAAAGGTGTAGCTGTTCTTACAACTATTGTACTTCTGTGACAAAATGTCCATGTTTCTGATTTTCGAGATGATTATTCTCTTTGTCCCTTCTAGTCCTAGTCTACAAGTTCCTGTGAATATCAAGCATTTTGCCATCCAACCCTTTGTCCAGTTGCCATTTCTTGCTCTTGTCATGCTGGTAACTAGCCAAACAGTTAAAAGGATCCTTGCCATCTTGACTCTCTGGCCATCACGTCTGGTTTGTGTCTACACCTGAATGCTTACAGTCTTCAACATGACATCTGCTTGTTTTTTTTTTCAAAGAGCTGGAGAGCAAGTTTGTAATACATAGGCACCAAAAAAATCATTTAACTTTATGTGCACTATAATGAAAAAAATTTAAAAAGAACAAAGACCAAATTTTTAAAACAATTTTTATATACTTTACCAAACAACTTGTATAATATAAATTAAAAAAAAGACAAACATTACTTCTGGTAAAATTATCCATCCCTATAAGAAAAAAATGTACTTGATCTTTAAAATTAATAAATGGAGGAAGAAAAAATATTTGAAAAAAAAATATATGTACACACAAGAAAAAAATTCTCTTGAATTTTTGGTGAAATTGATGATGTTTAACTTTAGTCTCTACCAAAAAATGTAGCTTTCTTAACTAATAACTATTATACTTATATTATACTTATGGGACCAAGCGTCCATGTTTCTGGTTCTTGAGATGATCATTCTCTTTGCTCCTTCAGCTCCTAGTCTACAAGTTCCTGCGAATCTCAAACGTTTAGTCCTCCAACCCATTGTCCAGATACCATTTCTTCCTCTTGTCATGCTGCTAACTAGCCTAACAGTTAAAAGGATCCTTCCCATCTTGACTCTCTGGCCAATTTCTTGGTCTTTTCTCTACATCTGGATGATGGCTGTATTCAACATGACTATCTGTTTTTCTCTTTTCAAAAAGTTGGAAAGCAAGTTTGTTATGCACAGCCGAAAAAAATCTTTTATCATTTTTTTCATTGTATTGAAAAGATTTTAAAAAGAACAGAATGCTAACTTTTTTTTAGTTAAAATTGCAACAAGACTACTAGTATAATTCCAATAAATTAAAAAGCAGAGTAGATTAGGTCTTGTAAAATCATCCCTCTGAAGAAGAAAAATGTTTGATATTTATTTGTAAAAGGAAGTAAAATAAATATAAAAATACAAAAGTGAATATATAAGAGATAAAAAGTAGTCTCTTGAACTTTTGGTGAAAGTGAAGATATGGAATAAATTAAGGCTCTACCAAAAGGTGTAACTTTCCTAATTCGTAACTATTGTACTTATGTGACCAAGCAGCCACATTTTTGGTTTTTCAGATGATCATTCGTGTGAATTCAAGCATTTTGTCCTTCAACCCATTGTCCAGTCACCATTTCTTGCTATTGTCATGCTGTTAACTAGCATACAAGTTAGCTCTCTGGAATATAAGTCTTGCTTTTGTGTATTCAGCATGACATCTGGTTTGTTTGTTTTTTTTTTAAAGTTGGAAAGCAAATTTTTTATGTAGAAATAAAAAAAATCGTTGAACTTGATGAGAACTAAAATGAAAAATATTTAAAAAAAGAACAGAACGTCAAAATTTTATGACAATTTTAACTACACCAAAACTGCTTGCATAATTTAAATACATTAAAAAGTGGAGTAGGTTATTGTAAAATTGCCGCCCTTCAGAAAAAAAAAACGTAGATGTTTATCATTAATGAAAGGAAGTGAAATAAATATAAAAAAACAAGAGAATATATACGAGGAACAAATATGTCTCTTGGGCTTTCTGGTGAAAGCAAAGATGTGCTGAATAACTTAAGGCTCTCCCAAAAGGTGTGGCTGTCCTAACACTAAGTATTCTTCTGTGACCAAACCTCCATCCTTCTGGTTTTTGAGATGATCATTGCCTTTGTTCATTCTGTTCCTAGTCGCCAAGTTTCTGTGAATCTCAAGTGTTTTGTCCTTCAATCCATTGTCCAGTTGCTTTTTCTTGCTCTTGTCATGCCGCTAACTAGCAAAACAGTTAAAATGATCCTTCCCATCTTGACTCTCTGGCCAATTTCTGTCTTTTCTCTACATCTGGATGATTGCGGTATTCAGCATGACATCTGTTTTTCTTTTTTCACAACTTTGGAAAGTAAGTTTGTCACGCAGAGATAAAAAAAATGATTGAACTTTACACTATAATGAAAATTTTTAAACAAAAACAGAAGGCTACAATTTCATTTTTAAAAAAATATTTTAATATATAAAACTGCTGGTATTAAAAAGCAGAATAGATTATACTTTGTAAAATTATACCTTTTAGTAGAAAAAAAATGTGTTTGATATTTATCATAAATAAAAGAATAAAAGGAAATAAAAAAAAAAAAGAAAAGTAAGATTATACATGAAAAAATAGTCATTTGAATTTTGGGTGAAAGCAAAGACACAAACTCCTGTGAATCCCAAGTGTTTGGTCCTCTAACTCATTGTCCAGGTACCATTTCTTGCTCTTGCCACGCTGCTAACAAGCAAAACAGTTAAAAGGATCCTTCCCATCTTGACTTTCTGGCCATCACGTCTGATTTTTTGTCTACATTTGGATGCTTAAAGTCTCCATCATAACAACTCTTGTTGATTTTTTTTTTCAGAAAGTTGGAGAGTCAGTTTCATATGTAAAAAGACGAAAACTATTTTGCAATATTATTATCATTATAAAAAAAATTAAAAACAAACATGGTTCCAAAATTTGTTTCAGTTTTATCACTCTACCTAAAGAGTTTAAATAAATAAAAAAAAAAAAAACGCCGTAGATTATATCGCTAAAACTATCCTTTATGAAAAAGATTGTATTCCATCAATATCATTAATAAAAGAAGTAAAATAAATATAAAAAAATCAAAGAATTTATCTGAGAAAAAATAAGTCTCTTGAATTTTTGGTGAAAGCAAAGAAGAAGTTGTATTGACTAAGGCTCTTCCAAAATGTGTGGCTGTCCTAACACTAGCTATTATACTTATGTGACCAAGCCTTTGTGTTTCTAGGTTTTTGAGATAGTTGTCTTCCTCAGTTCTGTCACTTACTAGTCTCTCAAGTTTTTTGTCCTCCAGCCTTCAGTCCTGGCTGCCATGTATTCTTGTCATGCTGGTAACTAACCAAAGAGTTAAAGGGATCTCTCCCATCTTCACCTTTTGATCTTCACGTATGTTTTTTTTATGTCTGCATCTTGATGCGTGCAGTCTTCAAACCTGACATCATCATCCGATTTCTTTCATAAAAGTGAAAGCATTTTTGTTATGTAAAATTAAAAAAAAAATATGTCAAAATCCATTTTCAAACCCTGTTCATTGTACTTGAAAATTTCAAGAATGAACAGTGGGCGAAATTATAATTAATGTTGCTAAACTACTTTTTGCCTGGGAGGATGAGATACAGCAAAGCTTTATGAATGATGAAGCAAAGCAGAAAAAAGAGGAAAACATAAATGACAAAGAGAAAAAAAAAGAGGGCAATCATTACCCTAATACTCTATGATTCATCACATTTATTGAAAAATAAAAAAAAAAGTCATCAGTACAGCCTAAAAAATTTTCAAAGGAAAACATGGGGTCAGGACTAAGCCAAGAGTTGCTACATGTTTTTAGGATGAAAATTCTCCTCACTCGTACTCTCACAGTCCTAATGTCTTTGTGCCTCAAGCTCCTCACATCAAAAAATGTCAAATTAGATCCTAAAGTAACAAAAACAAATTTTTTCTTTGACAAATCTTTTAAAAGGCATATTGAACATCAAAATAAATAGAGCACTCAACCTGAGTC
The DNA here is from genome assembly GCA_033675545.1 of Elysia crispata. Lineage (NCBI taxonomy): Eukaryota > Metazoa > Mollusca > Gastropoda > Plakobranchidae > Elysia > Elysia crispata. The sequence continues at coordinate 35,218 of JAWDGP010004222.1, forward strand.
AATTCACGAAAGGAAAAAGATGTTAGACAACTCACTGTGAGCCCAAACTTGTTCTGGTACTGACCCTCTTACTCTCTCTTGGGCCTTTGTCCTTTGCTCTCTTTTCAATCCCAGAACTGCTAAGTGACCATCATGCATATGATTCTCCTGAATTTCCTTCTAGTTTTCCTGCTACCACAAACAGAAAATGCCCCCACAAATGAAAAAAAAAATCAAAAGGATTAAAATGTACTGTCCTATTCAGTTTGTAACACCTTCTCTAGCTTTTTTTATTTTTTTTTTTATAAAAGTCAGTTGTATAAACTAAGAACGTATTCATAATTATGTGCATTTATAAAGGTCTGGCACAGATTTAGGATTGAAAAGTCTTTAGAAAAAATTACAAAAAAATGTTCAAAAATTGTATGTGAATAATGTACCGTTTATTCGTTCACAGACAACCTATTTGGTGGCGTGGGGGGGGGGGGGGGAGGCAATACAATGCCACCGTCGAATATGTTAAAGTAGGTGTGTAAGTAAGGTAGGTTATAGATACCAATATTCTGGTAAGGAAGGTAGAGATGGAGACTTATAATATTTATGGTGCAGACTTCTTAAGCAAACCTTCATGGTAATACTGGTGGACAATGCCAAGTATCCTTGGGAAAGTGGAAAATACAAATATAAAAATAATTTTGTATGCATGAATGATGCAACCTTCATTTATCAAATGAACATCTTTGAAAAAGAAGAAAAGCACATATATTAGTAAACACTAAAAACGGGATAACAACAGCACCCTCAATGTTTTCAGAAATAATGCTAAAATTCATGTACAATAAACAAGAACGAAAAGGTAGTATGCAGACAATAACACTTCAGGAATGTAATTAAAGTACAAATGATAATCATTTGAATTGGGGGAAAGGGCATGTATAGGTTGTTTGAAAGGTACGTAAGGCCACATAAGTTACCGGTTGCTATTCAGATGCAACTGAGTAAATTAAGATTAGATAGGTAGAATAATGTTAGTACTAACGTCAAGATTCAGACCTTAAAAGCAATGTAATTTTAAATGTCAACCATTTAAACAGTGGTATGATGCAGACACTATTGTAAATAGAGGCAGTGGGATCAAAAGCAGCCGCAGACATAGAGAAAAGGTGAAGGAGTAATGGTAGGAAGGAACATAAAGAGTGAAAGAGTATTTTCTTGTAGCATTAACGAAGACTTCGATACCAGTAATAGTTATACTGGTTTTAAAATTCATACAATAAACTTGAAGAGGTAGGATACAGTTCATATCAACTTAAATGTAATTAAAGTAGAGATGATAGCCATTTCAACGCAAATACAGATATATATGTAAAGCTGGTATGACGTCTTGTGTTGTACTAGACAAAGCACAGGCAGGCGTACATTTGTTAAGATAAAGATACATTAAATGTTACGGTTGGCATTACAAATGATATTAAACGTGTAAAAGAGGATAAATCACAGACATTCATATTGTAAATAGAGGCAATGGAAACAACAAAAGTCAATCACATACACACAATGTAAAAGTGAGATGGAAGAAATGCACATAATCAGAAATTGTCAATGAAGGCAAGTTACATAACTCACATAAAACACTGAACTGCGAGGTAAATTTCACATACATAACGAAAGGTAAGAGAGACCAACATAATAAAAACTTAAATACAAATATAGAAGAGATATTCTTTGTTTAAATTGAGTATGCTGAAAGTAAAGGTGCTTAAAAACCTGTAAAGCAGGTGAAAAGAGATAAAAATAATTTTACAGAGAACACCGAAAATATTGTAAAGCTTTAAAATGGTTAGTTTATGTACAACCTTACCAACCAATGATGCAGATCACAAAACTGATGTTTGTAAACAAGGATACAGCATACATACACACTGATGGAAGATAAAGTAGCAATATTGTCCTTCCAACTAAGAAAATAGAGTAAATCCAATCCAAGTAGTTCAGTTACAAATAGGGATTACATGGGGTAAGCTAAAGGTACATTGTACCAACAACATCAACATCCTTGTGCTATGGGAATGATTCATATACTGGCAGCTTGGCATAAGTGATAGCTATTTTACCACTTAATGCATTGTAATAGGTAGGCAAAAATTATTGTACTTAAGGTACTGAGACATATAATTGAGACAAACTATTGTACTTAAGGTACTGAGACATATCACTGAGACAAATTATTGTACTTAAGGTATTGAGACATAGATTCTTAAAATATTGTAAATGTAGAAAAGAGAGAAGCGCAGTAATCTCATCAGCTTCTTTCTGACGCAGACACAATCTGTAAACTTGGATCAGTGAAGGAAATATTTTAAATGTGAATAAAGAGCAATATACGTAAAACCATACTGCAAAAAAAAAAAGAATTTAGAAGCTCTTCCATTTTACAAACCTTTATACATATTTACATATGTGAGAGGGGTGGGTACAAGTTGAGGGATGAATTATGCATAACTGAAACACATATTGCACAATATTGCTGACCTAGTGGGACAGACATTTGCATAGAGAAAACAAAATGGAACTTGTAAAAGGACCCTATAATATTGACAACCACTTAGTGTTTGGATGAATTTGGTGAACATGGTGGTTGTGGTGGTGGAAAAGGTGCTGAGGATCAGAATGATTGTCATGTGGGGTTGTGAAAATGAAATGAAAATGAGGCAATGATAAGAGGACAGGTCAAGATACAATGTTTGACTTCTGATTTTCTAAAAAGCAATTCTCATTGTACCTAGTAATTAAAATGCATGAAAGACTGAGTAAAGATAAGTAAAGGAACAAAAATGTGGAACTGGTAATGGGAAAACGTGAAAAACATATAGATGGGCTGACCCCAAAAAGTGGAGATATAGAAATGGTGGGTAAAAAAGATCAGGCAGAAAAGGGAGAGATAAAAAAACATGAATACAAAGAATAAAAATGTATCAACTTTCCTTCTTGGTACTGATTATCCAACAGATTCCCCTGCAGCTCTCAATGCCTCCATACCAATCGTTTTCCATCCCAGTCTGAAATCATATTGGTTCTGCTTTGGTACAATGTTCTCCCTGCGTTTGTTGTTCCTTAAACAAATAAAAATTGGTTAGTGACAGTGCAAAGAAAAAGTTGTAAAATTCTTTTTATACTTTTTTTAAAATTTTCTTTTAGAGAATAAAAAAAAGATCATTTTGTAAAACATTTTACATTGTTAAAGCCTTTAAAGGTTGATCGCATTTTGTTTATGTGCAAGCAATGAAGATTGTATTCTTATTTTGTTATAAAATAAAAAAGAAATAGAAAATACTTGTGACACTCATTTAAAAAAACTTTAAAACATATGAAAAGGTATATAAAAATTATAAATACATTAATAGGTAAGGTAGACAGGTAATAGTAGCATTCTAGTAAAGATGGTAGAACAGGAAAAAAATATGACAAACTTCATAGTTGTATATGGTGGTATAGGTGGAGTATCAAAAATCCATGTGAAAAGGAGAAATACCAATATAATTTTGTTTAAATGTATATGGATGAAGGGAGTAGAGTTCATTCATAAACGGAATAGCACACATATAATAGGAAATTCATGAAAAGAAGGAATAATATCCACAACATTTTTGGAAGTTTCTGGTCGCAAAGATCTTGTAAAATGGCACCAGTAATTATGATTCAGGTATAAGAACTCTTGCTAAAACTCATACCATAAACTAGAATGAAGACGTAGGATACAAACAATTACAACTTAAAAGTAGAAATGATAGCCATTTCAAAGTACATACAGATAGAATTAATATTTAAAGCTGGGACGTTGGACTAGACAAAGCACAGGAAGGCAAATATATATACATGTTTGGTTAAGATAACAATACAGTAGATCTTAATGGTTAGGTGAAATAAAAATCTTGTTAAAGCAAGCCTGGTGAAGAGCCTGAAAACAATGTAAATGATATTAAACTTGTAAAGAGGGTAGATCAGAGACACATATATGGTAAATGGGGGCAATGGAAACAACAAAAGTCAACAATAGTCAATCACATAGCACAATGTAAAAGAGAAATGGGAGAAATGCCCACAATCAGAAATTGTAAATCAGGGTAAGTTACATAAAACAGTAAAAACAAGTAAATATAACATACTCGTATAACATACTCGAAACTGCCGGTAAACAAAGTATAACTAGGGACATGGGAGACTCGCAATGAGTAAATGTCAATGTTGATAAAATTCACGTATATTTGCTCAAATGAAAATGCCGCAAGTAAAGCTGCTTAAAAGTTGCTAAGGTTCAGGTACGCCTCCTATTAACAAACCACATGTACTTACCACAAAAAAGGTAAATCAAGAAACATCTAAAATCATTAGATTACTTGAAAAGAAAAAAAAGACTTTAAAATTAGCATCTGATCTTGGATGGTGTGCAATTGCTAGTTCAGATCTAGATCCTAACCAAGTGGAATAAAGACTCTTAACTGGAATAGTCACCATTGCATATTTTGAGATGTTGATCTAAATTTACAAATATCTACGCCACGATCTTTCCCGATAGCCATATCAAGTTTTGGGTTAATATTTTCTAAAACAATTGGATCGTCTAATTTGCTGTGAGCTGTCGATTGCCACTAACAAGAGGCCAGGAATGACAATATAGGCCTACTTGCCTTCCTTGGCCTAAGCGCTGTGATTCTTTCACGTGAAAATCACGAGAGTTTAACCAGCAGTGTCAGTTTTGGTGTGTTATTCTTTATGAGTTGGCTCTCTTACAGATTTTTTTCCTTAAAAAAAAAAAATAAATAAATGAAAAATAAACAAAGTCGTCGATCGGGCTGAAACTTACCCATGTTGGTTTGTCTTGTTATTTTATAATTTTTTTTTCGACCGCAGTGCGAATATTGGGGAACACTGTTCATATCATCATAATCACGAAGTTGCAGGTAACGTGTTGGTTATTTGCGGCCTTCCTACTTCATTTTGAAGTATAATAAGGGGTACTCGCGTGTTTTGGCAAATTTATGACATGCACCACTTTCAGAAGACTGCTACTCTCTCTCTCTCTCTCTCTCTCTCTCTCTCTCTCTCTCTCTCTCTCTCTCTCTCTCTCTCTCTTAGTCTGTCTCTGTCTCTGTCTATCTCTCTCTCTCTCTCTGTCTCTCTCTGTCTCTCTCTCTCTGTCTCTCTCTCTTTATATATATTATTTGTCTGTCTGTCTCTTTCTCTCTGTCTTTCTCTCTCTCTCTCTCTCTCTCTCTCTCTCTCTCTCTCTCTCTCTCTCTCTCTTTTTCCACCTGCCTTTCTTTCACTCACTCAGTAAGTCTCAAGAACCCACGCGCTATCAAGTCTGTAAACAAGCTCAAGGGACACAACAAGTGAAAATAAGAGATATACTAGACGTAGTACAGCCGAATCATCAAAAGATATTTGTATATGCAAATTGAGGCGATTTTAATAACATAGTTGGCTTCAATAGAGGAAAAAATAAACATACATTGGCTCAGTATAAGTATTTAAAATAGAAATATTATTCATTGAATAACTTTTACAAGCTGTATTTCCCACAGTCAGAAAACACAGCAGAGCCTAAAGGAAATCCTGCCCCTGTGTTCTTCACATACTGCATGGCATTCATGCTCTCAGTTATCATTGACAAGCAGGATTGCCCTTTCAGACGAACAGGTGGGGAAGGCATTGAAGAAATGCACATTTTAGGAAAACTGCATACAATTGCACCCAAGAGAAGCAAAATTGACAGCAATAACGTATACATACATATATATATATATACACATATAACATATAAATGATTATGTTATATTGGGCAATTTATAGAGATTAGATAGACATATAAATGACTATATTTTCGCTTATACGGTAATATAAATGATTGAAGCTTGCTCGAGAAAAAACAATACCGTTAGACTAGCTTAAAGAAGAAAAGACATGCAATTCACTTAAAAAGACCCGAAAAACTGCCTTTTCTCGGTTTGTCCCCTTTGAAGTATTTTAAGAGGCATTGGCGAGAAAAACCATGATGTTTCCTAGTTACTGGTTCTAAGCAATCGAAAATTTGCCGTCCCTCAAAAGCTGGGGTGTCTTAAAATTCACCTAAAAATTAGCTTACAATCTGGCACTGAGTATGCCATTATGCTAAGGGTTCTCACTACTTGTTGTAATGTCTGCGGCAGATCAGAGGTGACAAACCGTTTAGTTAAAAACCGAAGTAAACATTTCCTCTCCTGTCTATTCTTAACAAAAGTTAAATTCGGATGTATTGAATATCGCGCCCATTTTAACCTTGCAATCTTAACTCCTGCGAAAGATAAGAGTTTGAGATTTCCCTGTAAACATTGAAAATAAAAAGTCCCAAAATGTGGTTTCGGAATAAAATTTTCAGGAACGGCGGTCTTCAAATACTTCTTAATGTTGGGAATCAAGTCTGCCTTTCAAATAAGTCGCGTTACTTTTCGACTTTTTAGGAAAAGCTCAAGCAAAAGGAAGAGAGAGCAATTTCCAGATGTTATCACATAAAATGTATATCATAGCGTCAATACCGTTTTCAAACATAAAATGCGCTCGTTTTTCCAGAGATCCAATTTAATGATCTGAAGGCGATTTTAAACCTTGCCTAAATAATTATTTCTTTGTTGAAGATTGATCTAGAAAACTCATTACACCCGTGTTTCTAGACTTCACTTTCAACTGGGATATATTTCTATCTCAAGTACACAAACCGAACTCGACTCTCAATTGATCAGATATACATATTTTAGACCCAGCGATGATTTTTTAGCTTTGAGGTGTTGTGTGGGAGATGGATCCAAAACAAAAATCATAATCACTATTATAATTGTGTTTCTAATCCGTTGGCTTCTACCTTCAGCCTACTCAGTTTTTGACGGGCTGGAACAATTTTATTCTTTCTGATGCAAAAACGCTCGTTACCTCTGCTTCAAATCCACCCCGGTAAACAATTGAAACTGCTTGATAAATATTTCTGTCTAGTTGCATGTATCGAAAAAACGGAATAGAGCTGAGAAAATTTGAACGATTGAAACTTTCTTATTGTAGGAATTAAAATGATAACATAACCGAAATCCTCTCTCGATAAATAGCTTTATTCATGTAGAGGCTCAGCTATAAACAGCGGCCCCAGTTTGGGTTTCATATTCACCTGGAATCTTGCCCGCCTGCACTCTCGGCAGTAGACGTTTACACTTGACAAATAGCGCCGTCTGGCGGCTGATGAATTCCTAATCACTCGGAAATTACGAACGCTCCGGGATAACCGATGAAATACGTATAGGGTTACATCATACGTTTATCTGGATGCGGATATTGTGATAACGCACCGAAAAAAAAAACTCACAAAAAAGAGGAAAAAAAAAAACAACGCTCGGCCCCTTAAAATCTTGGTGGCCGAGACCTATTTTCAGCAGTAGTAACTTCCGCACTAACAATCAAGCTCCAGGTCTATATGACTTGGTTCGATACAAAAAATTTTAACACACATAGGCCAATCTCTTTTTTTTTTTCTTTATATGAAATTGTCAGCAAATTCAGAAATGAGTTTGAACAATTTGACTTTCTTGAGGATTACGCCTTCTTGCCAATACTGATTTAGATACAGTATAAGTTCTGAGGATGAGGTTGTATTGAAAGTAAAATACTCAGGCTCCATGGTGGTCATGGAGGTGGTAGTAGTAGCAGCAGCAGCAGTGTGTGGAGGAGGAGAAGAGGAAGAAGGACAGCAATAGTAATCGTAACAGTTAAAGTCAATCAGTTAGGTACCCTGCTCTTTAGAGGAGGCGATCATGACCTTTTTTTTACTTATATATATATAAAAATATATATATATTAAAATTAAAAATATTATGGTTTGCAATGTTTCATGATATAAGCCCCTAATTTTAAAAATTTCAAAACTTAAAACCATTTTTAACGAAACTCAAGTTTCAGATATATACATTGTCGATTTTAGTCGAGACGCGAATAATACAAGCCTGTTCAGTTGAATATTGCTCACCCGACCGGCTGGTCAATCAGCACACAGTTACGATAACGTTTGTTTATAGCTACCTTGAGCAACTCCTACACAGTCAAAATAACTTCGTTCTCAATCTAACATGGAGAGGACGTGTTTTTTTCTGACAGTGTGAATTTATATACTTTGGTATTAATTTAAAAATGGCTTTATATACAGAAATGAGTATTGAGAAAGTTTTTTTCTAACGATGAAACTGGTTTTAATGAAGCAAGTTTTTCTTGGTGTAATGGCGAGTTATAAAATTATATATTAGAAGAAGCACAAGGATATCACGCAAGAATGAACAAAATCTCAATCTAGCGAAAATAAGTAGGTCAAACTGTGATGCATCAACACTTGCCCTAGTTTTGGATTGAAAAAAGGTACAAACGTTTGCTCAACTCTTATTCTATTTTTGGATTGAAAGTAGGTCAAGCGGTCATGCATGATCACTAGCCATAGTTTTGGATTGAGAAAAAGGTCCAACGTTTGTTGCCTCAGCCGTGTTTTGTTTGAGATTTAGGTAAGCCAGAGGTCATTCACAAAGAAAACACGGTCCTACATTGCTCTTCGATCCATAGGCTACCTTTCAGGTGGCCGCCGTTTTGGATTTTTATGATTTTGTCTGTTAAATCGATCCAGGAAAGACAATTTTGTATGAATGGTGGACACTTGAATAAATCGAAACTCTAGAGCCACAACGATCAGTCGTAATATGACCAAACACATCTTAGAATGTGTCTGTGGATGAGTGAAAAAAATCATTGTTCCTTTATGCAAAAATTTCTCTGAATAAACTCTGGATAACAATCTTTATAGGCTATCTATCGGTTTTTTTTCTTTTTTTTTTTTTTGATAATGTTTGCGTTTTCAATACTCTGCATTCAATACATTGAGAGTTTAAACCCAAAGGTTTTCGTATATGTTTATGGTATTCATCAAGTGATTTCAATTCATTCCACTTCGTACAGAGTTTAAGATCCGTCATTTTTATACAAAAGAAATATTGAACTCCATTTAAAGTAATAGAAACATAAACTCTACTACCGAATTGATAATTCGTAGATCGTATATGTTTATGGTATTCATCAGGTGATTTTCAATTTATTCCACTTCGTACAGAGTTTAAGATCCGACGTTTTTATACAAAAAAAATATTGAACTCCATTTAAAGTACCGTAATAGAATCATAAACACTATTACCGAATTGATAATGCATAGATGGTATGTGTTGGGAACATAATATGGAATAGCCAACTGCCACATAGATGGTTAATTAATATTAAATAATTAAATAGGGGTGAAAAAACCTCTATACTTCTATCTCTATAAACAAACATAATAACAAAATATCATTACAATGGAATAGAATTCAAAATAAAGATATCAAAACCGTAGAATCGATTTCGATTTTTTCTTTCTCTATATTAATACAATACCAATGCTGTAGAATCGAAATGATCTCTATAAATCATCAATATAATACCATAAAATCAACCGGAGTAAAAAGTGTCCTTGCTTCGACCACGTATATTTCCTTTTCATACCATTTTTTTCTATTATTTTAATAATATTCCTCTTGGCTATGACAACTGTCCACAGCATTATGTATAGATATTGTTATATTTCCACCCCCTTTAGTAAGATACTCTGCTTCCACTGTTATAGCTAATCTTGATATAGCTGGTAACACGTAGGGGCTGTATATATTGAATTTTATAATTACATGTTCTCTTAATATAACAAAAATGACATCTGTTGGATATTTTTTTTTTTTTTTTTTTTTGGTGGGGGTTGAGAGAATGGACAATAAGCTTTTCAACTGAAGTTTGAACAAATCTGTAGAATTGGACTGATGACTCGATAGAGATCGAGATAGATCGAGATAAAAGATCTGGGACGGGCTAAGAAGATAATATTTATTGTGAAATGTGAGGAAAGAGAAATAAGCAGGTACATGGGTACTAACGCCAATCGGCATATCACTACCTTATGGTTTCTAAAAAAAAAAATAAGAAAATGGGGTCTTAAGATAACTTCTCAAAAAAAAAATACGAATAAAACATTCATTATTACTTCTCGCTAGAAAACCTAATTTCGATTGGAAGGTTTGAAATTGGATAAACTTCTGACCTTAATATTTTTACAATTAGCTTAATTAGTGTCTTTTCGTGTTCTCGGTCTACTAGATCTATATCGGGATTGAATTGTTCTTGACACAATAAGAGAGCGGCATTCAAGAGCCCAAGAGGCTATGGAAATCACTCTAGTGGATTTCATAGACAATCAAATTATAATAACTGTGAAAGGAAAGAGCTACCCAATGAACCTGAAGCTCACTTACTAAACAATACAGCAAAAACAGTCAACGATCAACCATTCTCTCTGCACTTTAAAAGAAGAGAAGAAGAAAACTTAAATATAAGAATATTATGGGCTCCACCCAAACTAAAATTAGAAGCCTTAGAGAAAATTGTAAAGAGAAATCTAGGGCAAAAGGCAACAGTGAGCAAACCCGAAGACCCTAAAACAGGGGTCGAATAGATGTAACGGTGCCCTACACCGACCCAAAAACGTACCCCATTATGTATATATATATATATATAATACATGAAAGAACAACCGAAGAAACACACAGGAAGGAAAAAGACAGGGGAGAAATAGAGGAAAGCATAAAGAACACAGTAATCGCCTCGACCATAGGAAAGAAAGAAGACTAAGAAATCGAAAACTCTAACACAGAAGGCCCTGACCGACAAAATCAAAATAACTCTAATGTAGAGGACACAGACGAGGAGGATAGAACGGAGACTTTCCAAACACCCAATGCTAGAGTAGCTACTGACACGCAAGCAGAAAACAAAAAGAAAAGCACACTTAGGAAAGGACTCACTTAAACAAAGCAAGATTCGTTGATTAAATATAACTTAGCCAACAAGCCCAAAAAGGGGCACTGTTAAAAATACGATTCCCCGGCGGCCATATTGTTTTTATGCTATTTATAGAGATTGAAAAATTAGAATCGGATTTTCCTATCTCTATAAATAGCATAAAAACAATATGGCCGCCGAGGAATCCAATTCTAGTGTTTCAGTCGATATAAATAGCATAATAACAATATGGCCGCTGGGGAATCCAGTTCTAGTGTTTCAGTCGATATAAAAAGCATAATAACAATATAGCCTCCAGGGAATCGAATTCTAGTTCTAAATATCTAATTCTAGAGTTTCTATCTCTAAAATGAGTATTATTTCAATATGGCCGCCTGGGAATCGACTCTAATTTTTCTATCTCTATAAATAGTATAATAACAATAGTGCCGCCGGGGAATCCAATTTAGATTTTTCTATCTCTATAACTAGCATAATAACAGAATGGTCGCCGGGGAATCCAATTGTAATTTTTCTATCTCTATGAATAGCATAATAACAATATGGCCGCTGGGGATTCCAATTCTAGTTCTAAATACCCAATTCTGATTTGTCTATCTCTAAAAACAGCATAATTTCAATATAGCCGCCGGGGAATACAATTTAGATTTTTCTATCTCTAAAAATTGAATACTAACATAAAGCCGCCGGTGAATCCAAATCTAATTTTTCTATCTCTAAAAATTGCATAATTTCAATATGGCCGCCTCGGAATCGAATTCTATTGTTACGACTCTATAAAAAGCATAATTTCAATATGGCCGCCAGGGAATCGATCTCTAGTGTTTTTATCTCTATAAATAGTATGATAACAATATGGCCGCCGGGGAATCCAATTCAAGTTCTAAATATCTAAATCTAGTGTTTCTATCTCTAATGATAACATTATGGCTGCCAAAGAATTCTAATTTTTCGACCTCTATAAAAAGCATAATTTCAATATGGCCGCCAGAGAATCGAATTCCAGTGTTTCGATCTCTATAAATAGGATAATTTCTATATGGCCGCTGGTTAATTCTAATTTTTGTATCTCTATACATAGAGTAATTTCAATATGGCCGCCATAAAATTGAATTCTAATTTTCCGATCTCTATAAATAGCATTATTTTAATATGGCCGCCAGTGAAATCGATTTCGAGTGTTTCTAAGTCTAATAATAGTATAATAATATAGTATGGTCGCCGGAGAAAACAATTCAATTTCTAAATATCTTAATTCTAGTGTTTCTATCTCTGTAAATAGCAGAATTTCTATATGGCCACTCGTTAATTCTAATTTTTCGTATCTCTGTACATAGAGTAATTTCAATATAGCCGCCATAAAATTGAATTATAATTTTTCGATCTCTATAAATAGCATAATTTCAATAGGGCCGCCAAGGAATCGAATTCGAGTGTTTTTAAGTCCATAAATAGTATAATAACAATACGGCCGCCGGCAAAAACAATTCAGTTTCTAAATATCTAATTCTAGTGTTTCTATCTCTATAAATAGAAGAATTTCTATATGACCGCCGGTTAATTCTAATTTTTCGATCTCTACAAATAATTCTATTTTTTATATCTATAATAGCATGATTTCAATATGGCCGCGGGTAAAATTCTAGTGTTTCTATTGACCTCTATCAATAATTCTAATTTTTCGATCTCTATAAATAACATAATTTCAAAATGGCCGCCGTTTAATTCAAGTGTTTTGCCTCTCTAAACGGCATAATTTCAATATGGCCACCGCTAAATTCTATTTTTTCGATCTCTTTATATAGCATCAATTCAATATAGCCGCCGAGAAATCGAATATTAAATTTTCGATCTCTATACATAGCATAAATACAAAATGGCCCCGGGTTAATTCTAGTGTTTCGACCTCTATAAATAGCATAATTTCGATATGGCCGCCGGTTAATACTTATTTTTCGATCTCTATATAAAGCACAATATCAATATGTCCAACAATTAATTCTAATTTATTGATAAATAGCATAATTTCAATACGACCGTCGATTTAATCCATTTTTTTTATCTCTCTCTCTCTCTCTCTCTCTCTCTCTCTCTCTCTATATATATATATATATATATATATATATATATATATATATATATATATATACATATATATAATTTCAATATGGCCGCCAGGAAATCGATTTCTAGTGTTCGATCTATATATTTATATATATAGCATTATTTCAATATGTTCGCCGTGGAATTTTAGTATGGCCGCTGGTTAATTCTTATATTTCGATATGTATAAATAGCATGATTTTAATATGTCTGTCGGTTTATTATTTCTTTTCGATCTCTATAAAAAATAATTTCAATATGGCCTCCAGGGAATCCAAATCTAGTGATCTATATAAATACTACAATTTTAATATGGCAGCCGGTGAATTCTAGTGTTTTGACCTCAATAAACGGTACAATTTCAATATGGCCACCGCTTAATTCTGCTTTTTCGATCTCTCTATGAAGCATAAATTCAATATGGCCGCCGTGGATTCGAATGTTAAATTTTCGATCTCTATAGATAGCATAATTTCAATATAACCGCAGGTAATTCTAAGTTTTCGATCTCTAAAAATAGCATTATTTCAATATGGCCGCCGTGGAATCGAGTTCGAGTTTTCGATCTCTATAAATAGCATAGTTTTAATATGGCCACCGAGGAATTCTATTTTTTCGATCTCTTTATATAGCATAATTTAAATATGGATACCGCTTAATTCTACTTTTTCGATCTCTCTATATAGCATAAATTCAATATGACGCCGTGGAATCGAATATTAAATTTTCGATCTTTACAAATAGCATACTTTCAATATGGCCGTCGGTTCATTTCAATAGAACCACCGGTTAATTTTAAATTTTCGCTCTCTATAAATAATTCTGTTTTTTGGTCTCCATAAATAGCATAATTTCAATATGGCAGCCGTGGAATCGAATTCTAGTGCTTCGATCTCTATAAATAGCATAATTTCTATATGACCGCCGGTTAATTCTATTTTTTTATCTCTATAAATAGCAGAATGTCAATACGGCCGCCGTGGAATCGAATTGAAGTGTTTCGATCTATATAAATAGCATAATTTGAATATGACCGCTGGCTAATTCTTGTGTTTTGATCTCTATAAATAGCACAAAGTCAATATGGCCGCCGTGGAATCGAATTCTAGTGTTTCGATCTTTATAAACAGCATAATTTGAATATGGCCGCTGGCTAATTCTAGTGTTTCGATCTCTATAAATAGCATAATTTCAATATGGCCGCTGGCTAATTTTAGTGTTTCGAACTCTATAAATAGCATAAATTCAATATGGCCACCGGGGATGGTAACGGGCAGGAAAAGCCGTATCTGATATTGAGGAGAGGGAAAACCTTGGTGGTGTGCAAAATATCGAATTCAGCGTTTTACTAGTTGTAGAAAATTAATAGAAATTAGAGTAAAACCGAGAGAAAATGAGATGAAGCTATTTCTTTACAGAAACTAGAGTCTTTTTTTGCGCAGACTGTAAACGGATATTTTTGGTCGGATTTTGCCTATGAGAAGAAATATTATAAAATAAAACTTGCTTGTCTATTTAATTCAAATATGTTGAAAAGTGGGCTTTTATATTTCCTTCGCATGATTTGTTGGCGATGTTACATAAAATTTACAGTCTAGGTGAACGATTATGAGGTGGTTAGAGAACATTAATTAGGCATTTAGTTAACATTATCTTATTATTTATCCCATAATACAAAACTTACAAAAATGTTTGTTTTAGATACCTACATAATTTTACAAATCTAAACTCACTACTCATTTGCCCGGTTCATAAAAGTTATTCTAAACATACATCAAGTTTAAAATCTGGAGCTTTTAAAAAGCTAAGTAAAATAAAATAAAACAAGACAAATTTACAAAAATAAAAGATTATTTTTCTATATGTTAACTGAATGTATGTACGTATTTACGAGGTCAGTGCCTTTTCGGGAGACTTATAACCTTATAGATTAATATTTTATGTATTTATGAGGTCAATGCTTTAGTTAAGTGTTTAAAATCATATTCAACAAAAGATTATGCTATTGTGAGGCCAATTTAATTGTGGAATATAGTAACAATATACATACATAATTTTATATACATTTAGATTTCATGTTTTTATGAGGCCAATGATAATAATTATACACATTAGGAGATAATGCTTTTGTTGGGTATATATAACTATATACAGTACATACCCCAGAGCAATGTCTCAGATAATCAACCTTAGACAGGTCTGAGAAAGAAAGCCCCACAAAGGATGCAATATATATATATATATATGATAAAAAGATCCGGAAACTAAATTCAAAGTGCGTTTGTAGAGGTGAATATTGTTATTTTTTCATTTACTTTGGGGGAAACCATTTTGCAGTTTCGCCTGTATGTCAATCGTTACTTTAATCTTGCTCCATTAGGCACATGCAACTCATGATACATGAATAAAAAAAACCCTGATAATTATGAGGGAAAAAAATAAACAAATTTTATAATTTATACAAAGCTGAATTAAATTTCGAAATCTAGGTTCAGTATCTAGCTCTGAGAATCTGCAGTGTCCAAGCGCAAGAGAAAAACCAAAGCTATAATTATTTTGTTCACAAGATAACGAATTCCCCATGTGTGAGCCTCGCTTTTGTTTACTTATGAGAACATTGATAGAGACATTCATAATATATAATATTATCTCTTCTGGGATAGAAATCACAGAATTTCACAAGTATAAATAATGTTTATGTTGTAATGCTGAAAGCGGAATACAAATAAAGAGAAATGATGTTTCAATAAAGTGCAAAAGTAAGCGTAAAGCACCAGGAAGCAACCTCTCGATTTCGTCCTATAACCCTTCTCTGATCTAAATTTTGATCTTTTTAAGTTCAGATTAAGATAAATGAAGGCAAGGGTAGCATTGAACAGATATTTACTGACAGAATTAGATAGTTCTCGACGCTTTCTAGTTGTAAACGCTAGTAATATTAGAATTTAAGTTTATGCTTAACTTATATTATCACTAGACTGAATCAATATTATTAATTCGTGTTTATTCTGAGAAATAGGAGAAAACAAGTGTATCAAAGATCTAATGCCTGCCGACATTCGCTAGTTTTGGGCCTTTACTGTAGCTCCTACGTAGCTCTTTAGACCGTACATCTAGAGCAGAAGATGAGTTGTGCCCTTCATAAAGAAGAGCTAAGTTAGGCGGAAGCATTGAACAGGAGCCATTTCATGCGGACAAATCTGGAATTAGACGGTGTCAGTACTTCTGAACTGATCATAAACGATGCCCCGAAAAATTGGGGAAACCAACAAAGCAAAGGGAAAAACTTAACTCATTTAGTATAGATTTTTGGAAGTGCGATTAATCCTGATCCAGCGGTAGATATATAAAACCTAGGGAGATTTAATTCTGTTTCCACTTTTATCAACTGGGAAATTCAGGAATTGCAAACAAGTAAAATTTTCATCCATGTGAGGCTATTGTGCAATTATACTCTAATAATTTTTGCAACCCACATCTAGCTTTTACGCACTTGGATTGAAAACAAAAAAATAAATATTAATGAAAGCTAAAGAGGAAGCAACGGACATGAGCTAAAATGGAAAAAAAATCTTACAAACCAATGGGAGAGCTGATAAATCTAAACACGATATTTCCTGGGCGTTTATTCGAGCAATTTATGTCTATATAACATTTTTTCTCAACTTGCCTGTTGTTTTTAAACTTTTAATGGCCATTGCTGAATAGAACAAATCTATGAAGATGATAATTAAAATTGTTATGTTTGCTTGTTTGTTGGAGTGTTTGTTGTTTGAATAATGTGAAGAAAAAAGAGTGGGGGAGGGGAGTTGTGAAATGCCTTTTTTCTTTATTTAAATGAAACGTTTATCAGGATCTATTGAAAACAGACAGACAAAGAAGCATAACTTTCCGACCGACATATGGCAGTATAAATACAAATCAATTGTTTAAGTCTTATACCACATTATAAAATTCAAGATGAAGACTATTCTGTCGCTGCGGGATCTACAACAAGCTAAGAAGTTTTAAACCCAAACCTTTTTATAAAGTTGTATAAAATAGTATGATATATACACAACATAATATCAAGCATACATGAGCACAACTTACCGGCCCAAGCCGTAACACCATTTTAACTACCGGGTGTCTTTAGATTATCATGCCCTCTGCTAGCGATGAGTTAGATAAATGTTAGAAAGAAAACCAAGTGTGTACAAGTGTTTGCTTTTAGGAGGGAGTGACATCATAACTCTTGATTATTTTTTTTATTTTTTATTTTTTTTAACAGCAGAAAAATGATGAAATAAAAGGATGTCATAAAAAACCCTTAACACTACGATTAAGAGAATTTAATGAGGAAGATTTTTTTTGTATTCATAAGGAACCGAGTTTGTCCACGACAAATATTAGGGACGTTCACTCTATGTACTGTCTTTTCATTGCAGGATACGTCTTCATCGCAGGTTTGTTGTTTTCTTTTCTCGCACACAAAGCAATGGATTCCATGCGCCTGTTTGTCCAATCAATACGATAGAATCATAATTAATAGAATTTATGGAGGACTTACGCATAGCATTCAAGTTTCTCTCCTTCCCATCGCCTTCTATTCATTTCACAATTTCATTTCATTCATGGGCATTCTGGTGAAAGGGCTGTTTTTAGTTTTTAAGATTATTAATCTGAACCGTCTCTATACTAGTTTCTGTTCAATTCTGAACTTTTCCGTGATGAGAACTGATTTATGTAAAACTTAGTCATTGCGGAAGCACATTTTTAACAAGAAAAGTCATATGTCAAGAAAATCTTATATTGAACGAAGCATTGCTGTGCTTAAAACGCAGTTTATTTAGAGCACTTTTTTAAATTGAAATTCTACTTCTCTTAATGATGCCATATGACAGGTAGAAAATCAGAAGGAAAACATAGTAGAATTTTTTTAAATACAAAAACATTTCTAAAAATTAGCGACATTTGTAACAGAAAATTTTGACCAAGTTCAAAAGATTGTACAATGCACGAACCACTTTGCAAGGCTATGAATCCAAGCTACGACGCCATCTCCTCCCGCTGGTCATAATTTGATCTTCTCACTTGGAGAAGTGACTATGTGAGGAATGTTATGATTGCAAGTCACACAGGGAGGCTTAGTAAATACCTTCGCCACGAACCTCTTTTTTTTAGAGAGCGTAGTGGCGTATTGGTTATTAAGCTATGTTCTCTTTGTGTAGCATGGCGATGAGTGCCGAGGCATCTATAAATCGATGGTTCTAATCCCACATATCCAAGCATTTGTTTTGGTCATTTTCACTTAAAGCCTTATCCTAACCACTGCTGAGCACTACCTAAAAATAACTAGCTCTTTCAACCATTCTGTTCTCAAGAACAGATCCACTATATTTGACCTTTTACCTCATCGTTTAAGATAAATACTTTATGAGGCGAAACGAAAATTAAAAAAAAACAGAAATAAGAGAGATCTACCTGATGTGGTAGGACCGTGTCAGCTGATTTACCAAATCTAATTCAAGCTCTTTTCATTGCCTTCCGAGTTATGTTTTAGTTTTGAGCCAAATATGTCTGCCAGTGTATGGCTTAGTCTATGAGGTAATGTCTATATAAGCTAATTAACCAAATGCCTAAACCAGTGTATAATTATGACACTTTATCAATTAATTAATCAAATGCCTCAACCAGTAAATAATTTAGTCTTGTGGGTAATGTCTATATCAGCTAATTAACCAAATGCCTAAACCAGTGTATAATTATGACACTTTATCAATTAATTAATCAAATGCCTCAACCAGTAAATAATTTAGTCTTGTGGGTAATGTCTATATCAGCTAATTAACCAAATGCCTAAACCAGTGTATAATTATGACACTTTATCAATTAATTAATCAAATGCCTCAACCAGTAAATAATTTAGGCTAGTGGGTAATGTCTATATCAGCTAATTAACCAAATGTCTCAGCCAGTATGTGATCTAGTCTAGTGGGTAGTGTACACCCGATGCAAAGGAATTGTCAGATAAAGTTGAGACCTAATCCACTTGCTGAGCAGCCTTCATATTTTGAATCTAATGTCAAATCTCTGAATAAACCTATTTTTTTCGCCTTTTCGATTAAAAAAAATGAAAACTTTTCTATTGAAGACCTCGCAACAAGTATGTAAAACAAATCTTTGGATTTTTCATCTATTTAAAACAAAAGTAAACGCTTCCTGAAAAACAGATAAGCAAATAATTATCATAAAAAGCTTTTTCGGCTGACAGTATGGTTTTTTTTTTTCATAATGATCGAAAATTTGTTGGCTAAAGATTTGGTTCAGCTCCATAAACATTAAATTCAGAAAATTAAAAAAAGGCCCAGGAAGGAGCAGTGGAAAAGAAAACAACACTGCGGTAGATTTATTCACAACTTCTCTCACGCGGGCCAGCGTAGATAAATAAAACCTATGAAAATATTTATGGGCAAAATTACATTCACTCTTGGGAAATCTTAGGATAGAGCATTGAATTTTTCAGCTGGCTGAGTTAGATGCATTTTATTTCCGCCAACGCATGCCCGCATCTTTTATCGCAAAATAATAGTGAATCTTCTCTCTACAATTCATCGTTAAAAAGAACCGACAACAAAATAAAACAAACTGCAAAGGAAGGCATTTGATATTTTAAAGTGCTTACGAATTCCTCACCAACAGCATTGAAAAGGAAACTCAAAATCAAATCTTTAGAATTGAAATCGAAAAAGTGGCTTTTAATCTAGAATTGATCAATATTGCCTTTTCAGATTGAAGAGCAGGTTGCGAAATGTGGAGGAGGATAGAATCTGAATCGTAACAATCTACGTGTATACACATCGTAACCAGCCCCAAGCTCAACACATTATAGGTTCACAGAGATAGGAGACTAACAAGTTGCTCTAACTTGGATTTAAAGTACTGATTCCAGATCTAAAACCGGTGAGCGCTCTTTTGAAAGAGAGAGATTTATATGTATAGTGTAGCGAAATAATAAAAAATAATCAGTGAAAAAATTATCTTAGCATAAATGCAGTAAAATGATGGATAAAGATTTTATGATTATCGCGTATTGCATTCAAAAGTTTGAAACAAAAATTAACGTTCAATAACGCTTAGAGGGAAAAAGGTTGAGTCGGTAGAGCGTTCATTCAAAACAAATTTTTTAGAGATCCTGATTAAGATCATGTTATAGTATGGTTCGCTATCCTCTCTCCAACACTTTCCCTTGTCTAACAAAGAGCTTTGGTCTCCGCGTAAGTTATTAGCCAAAGTTAGAGATTGTGAAACACCTAAGTTCTTGCAGAAGCTACACAAGAGCCAAGAACTTCTTCGATCTAAGATTCGAATACGATTGACTAAGACTTGAACGTGAGCCACATATTTTGTTTACCCTGTTCTAGCCCAGCTGACCAATTTGAGCTATTAGTGATGCATAGTGACCGTCAATTTGAGCTACTAGAGATGCATAATGACCGTCAATTTGAGCTACTAGAGATGCATAGAGACCGTCAATTTGAGCTACTAGAGATGCATAGTGACCCTCAATTTGAGCTACTAGAGATGCATAATGACCGTCAATTTGAGCTACTAGAGATGCATAGTGACCGTCAATTTGAGCTACTAGAGATGCATAGTAACCGTCAATTTGAGCTACTAGAGATGCATAGTGACCGTCAATTTGAGCTACTAGAGATGCATAGTGACCGTCAATTTGAGCTACTAGAGATGCATAGTGACCGTCAATTTGAGCTACTAGAGATGCATAGTGACCGTCAATTTGAGCTACTAGAGATGCATAGTGACCGTCAATTTGAGCTACTAGAGATGCATAGTGACCGTCAATTTGAGCTACTAGAGATGCATAGTGACCGTCAATTTGAGCTACTAGAGATGCACAGTGACCGTCAATTTGAGCTACTAGAGATGCATTGTGACCGCCTGTGCCTTTAGCTTAGAACTGAACTCATGAGAGGTCCGCTATGGAAAAGTGCGATTTCAAAAAAAGTTGTGTCCCTTTGCTGGAAGTCGTGAGTTTTGTTCAACAACCAAGAACATTTTGAAGAACTGAGCAAAAATAAATAATTTTATTGTAAACATTTTCTCATGTAAATATTTAATAAGGTTTCCTTTTTTTTTTTACTTCAAATATCACACCAATGTGCTTTTTTTCAAACGCTATCGCTTGATACGCTAACGACAGCTTAGAGTAGAGCTCATGACTTCCAACTAGGTTCCATAACTCTTTGTGAAATCGCATCCCTTATACCAAACTTGATATTACAATGACACAATCGGAGGTCTTATCGAGACTTTCTTTTAGAGCGACTCATTGCTGCCAGTAACGTTTTGATATACTTTAACAAAGACTCCCTCTCCCATCCAGTCAGTCCATCCGATTGTTTCCCCGTCACAAGGGACCATGATAACATGGCTTGAAAGTCGAGAATTACAAAAAAAAAGGTAATAAACCTTACCAAGTTGTCCTTAATTATAGACCTTTGCTTTTCTCTTATTCCAACTTCTCCCAAGTTATGATAAAATGTAATAATAACACAACCTACGAAACTAAGTTCTTTCATGAAATATAACACAAACCCCCAAAAATTGCCTAATTTCAGCTTGACGAGACGTGACAGCCTCACTTTCTCCAACCAAACCTGTCTGTGCCAGCCAGTTCAGCTCACTTTATGAGTCTTCATCGTTCATTCTTCCCATATACTTTCCCAAGTAACTCCGACCTTGTAGGTTACAAATTAGTTCATACGTGAATGTCTATGTTACATCTAAATATTACTTTCTTTATATTTCAGGTGTCAGGAATGACAAAGACAATGACGACCAGGGATTTCCAATATCCTCTGCTATGAGATATCCACGTATTTTTTTCTATTTGGACAATTTATATGTTGATATATATAGCCATTATATATATCTGTATATATGTATATATATATATATATATATATATATATATATATATATATATATATAGCCAATATAGGTAGCGAATTATCTCCCAATGGATCATGAATTCTCTTTCACTTCATGTCCCTAGAGAGAGACAGTATTTTTTCAAAAAGCTCTAAGTATTTAGAGTTTACCCTTGACCTCTTCTTATAGCTCCTTGCAAAAACTTTCTTTATAAGGCTATCACCAAAACTGTTTCATCGGTTTTCTTTTTCAGTCTAAATGATATATTAATTTCTAAATTTGGAGGACAACTCTCCTCTCTATCTCTTTCCATAATTCAAACAAATACTCGCTTTTTTTACTTCAACCCTTTAAAACATTTTCACGGACAAGCCACGTTTATTTAAAAAAAAACAAACATCACTAACAAATTTAAACATCTATAAGAGATAAAGCATACTTCTGCTCATGTTGACAATTTTTTTTTTTGAAAAACGATGTACATTCGTGTAGGAATGAAAACAAAACCTTACAGCTTTAGATTTGTGTTCAATCTTAAAAATGATTACATTTTAATTTTTCGAAAAGCCGTATGTCCGTTTCTGTCTCTATGGTCTTGTTGCGGGATGTATTATACATCTTTCTCGCGTCAATATATTACAAAATATTATACCAGAAGGCAATGTGTATCGCAAGCGATGATTTCCAAAGCTTTTTTAAACAAAAAGTATTTATATTTCAAACATTCCTGCTTTAATGCTATTTGCTTCTTCTTTCTTTTCATGTAAATATTCTTTAAACATGATGAATTAAAAGTAATTAATACCACGTTTTGTGTTTTACACTGCCGTGACGCCAACGATTCTAAACAGTTGTATGTTCTATGTTTGCTTTGCCTTGGTTACTTATCATACAGGGGCCTTTACTATGCACACTTATTTCTTGCTATTGCCATGAGACTTAACAAAATGAGTGTATGAGTGTCTCTCTCTCTCTCTCTCTCTCTCTCTCTCTCTCTCTCTCTCTCTCTCTCTCTCTCTCTCTCTCTCTCTCTCTCTCTCTCTCTCTCTCTCTCTCTCTCTCTCTCTCTCTCTCTCTTTCTCTCTCTCTTTTTCCCTCTTTGTCTCTATCTCATTATCTCTATTATTCCACTCCTTTCTCTCTCTTCCCCTCTTTCCCTCCCTCTTTATCTCTCTCTCTCTTTCACTCTCTCTCTCACTCTCTCTCTCTCTCTCTCTCTCTCTCTCTCTCTCTCTCTCTCTCTCTCTCTCTCTCTCTCTCTCTTTTTTTCTCTTAGTCTTTATTATATTTTCTCTATACTTTTCTTAGTCTCCATCTCATTCTATCTGCATTTGCTCCTTTTCTCTTACTCAAAAAGAGGTAAAGAAAGAAAGAGAGATATAAGATAGAAAAAAGGACAAACATAATTATACCTGTACCAAACTCGACTTAGTTTTCTTTTTGCTACTACTCTTATATCTATATTTTTCCTAATTTTTTACAATTTGATTACTTTGTGATGGGAATTTTCTTATTGAATATCGAGGACTGCAGCTGCTTCTAATTTTTAATGACTTTAAAATTTAACACAAAAAAGTTGCAGTTTCATGTAAAAAAATAATAAATAAATAAAAGGTACGGAAAAACAGTCTAAAAAGAATAAGTTCCATGCTTCTGTAAGATTCTAATCGTTATCGTAAACTCAAGAAGAAAAAAAACTCACACTTTTTCTTTTTTCTTTCTCTTGTAATTGTGTTTACTTCCATTCGATGTTATCGCCAAGAGTGGCCGATCTAGGTAAATAATTAACTCAGTCAAAGAAGGAAATTATCGGTGTTTTCTTATATAAACTGGAATGAAAACATTGCACGGGTCATGTTTATCCAACGGGCCTTTTATTGTTCATTATAAAATTAGAAGTGGGCGGTTCAAAGAGAATCTCCCCGATGTCTTCATTAATATTTATCTTTCGATCTTCTTAACTATATGTCGCTCTACATGTTTGGCTACATGTCTTTATGGTTACAGACAGAATTACCGAATTCGTTATCAATCGATCCATCTCTCTGTCTATCTATTTATTCATTATTTTTATCCATTTTTCTGGGATTTATCTTGATGAAATACTTACCAGCCTATCTATACCTTTATCTATCTATCTATCTATCTATCTTATATATATATATATATATATATATATATATATATATATATATATATATCTTAGCTGCTGTAGTGTTAAATCATCCATTTAGAATAGTTATGAAGTTTATTCTCTCTGATGGAAGGTCACATATCTTAGCTGCTGTAGTGTTAAATAATCCATTTAGGATAAATATTAAGTTTATTCTCCCTGAATGAGTGTCAGACATCTTACTTTCTGTAGTGTTAAATCATCCATTTAGGATAAATATGACGTTTATTCTCCCTGAACGAGTGTCAGACATCTTACTTTCTGTTGTGTTAAATCATCCATTTAGGATAAATATGAAGTTTATTTTCCCTGAATGAGCTTCACATATCTTACTTTCTGTAGTGTTAAATCATCCATTTAGGATAAATATGAAGTTTATTCTCCCTGAATGAGTGTGAGACATCTTATTTTCTGTAGTGTTAAATCATCCATTTAGGATAAATATGAAGTTTATTCTCCCTGAATGAGCCTCAGACATCTTACTTCCTGTTGTGTTACGTTTTTGACAATAAGTAACGCGGAAGGGCGGCATTGGTCTCAGCGGACGCTCTTCGCCTACACTTCACAAAAGTTGATGCACTGTCTTGCCATCCTAGTGCCTTAGTTTACGCAGTGCTTCCGAGGATATAAAGAAAGAAGTTCAAATCAGATTTAGCCGCTATTTGCGACCTTATGTATGCGCAGCATAGAACAATATAATATTTACCTCCTGCCGGGGTTGGAAAAAAAACAAAAAAAAAACGACTTTTTAATTATCGTGAGTGTAAAAAAAAATATATGCGTATTTGTTTTTAACTTGATATAGCTCTTTCACAACACGGTAATCCCAGGCCCTTTAGAATATCACGGAACACTAGCACTCGTAATGCAGTATAGAGCTGGAAGGATGAGACCCTATACTATGCGAACCTTAGGCTTTGCTTCAGACTAACTAGCACTGAAAAGTATGATTTACATTAAATGTGTCCATCGCCAATTTCAAGAGCTAGGCTATTTTTCTTGTTTGTTGCTTTTTTGATAAATTGATAGTATTTACATTTATTAACTTGAAAAACTCTGCTACTCTCTACTTTTTTAAAGAATATAGAGCAAATCAATGTATCGATTAGTGTAAAGTATAGAGTCATCTTTGACTAGTTTCACCTACATTATTATAGAAGATAGAATTCTGAACGCTTTTATCTACCGAAAATCACGGGATTACTTGTAAATGATGGCTGACTATGAATACTAGAGCAAGGAAAGGCGAATGTGTGAACGTTTGCAGAAAATAATATTTTTCCCAATCAAACAACTTGGTGTACTAAAATTTCACACTCTGTTTGCAAGCAATACAATTATTTGACTTTTCCCAATAAATAATCAAAACGACTCAGTAATCAAGTGGATTTTTAACCTCAAAACTGCGATCTGAAGTCTTTTCGAAAGAGCTTAGAATAGATTATATTTAGAGTGCATGCTGACCTCTAACGAAATCTCATAATTAATTCCTGGAGTGGGGGGTTCAATCAAAGAAACTTGGAATACAGGTGGACACGCGAGGTTCCAACGCTTAGTGATTTGAGAGAATTTATTCTTGCGCGTAAATTCCTTCCTCTGCAGGGTTTTTTCTCCCGACCATATTCACCCTGGTAGTGCGCACCCATTATATTTAAGCTTTGCCCTGACGATAATACTTTCGCACTATCTTTGTAGAAGGAGTTTACGTCACACAGAGGAAACCGTGCAGTCTAATTTTGGAGACATAAGTATCAGAACTCTTGGTGAAGATACCACATTGTTTTATTTCATTGGTCAAAAGAAAAAAAAATTCCACTGTAATCGCAGTAAGCACCAAAAGTCTCAACTTTAAAAATGTCTCAGTCTCTTAATTCAAGATAGCAGATTTCAGAGTCGGCTTTTAATACAGAAAGTGTTTTATTAATTTTTTTACTTTTGATGAAAAGCTAGAATAAATTAGAACAAGAAAATATTTGCCTGTTTGATGATAATATTCTTTGTTTTCTATTTAAAAAATAAAAGTAGAAAAATTAATGGGAAATTTTTGTAAATTGCATCAGTTTCTCCAGCGAGGAGAAAATTGTCTACACTAGTAAGGAACAAAATATTTCAATGATTAATTTGTTCAGTAAGGAGCATCTTATAAAACTAAATCAAAACTGCCAAGAAGCTATGAGGATCATTTCCCCATTTTTTCAATCGCAAGAATGTAATCTATATTGTAATATTGTAAAAGGCAGCTCCGATTTCTTTCTCCTCCCAAATCACGAAATGTACAGTGATAGAGTTTTACTTTATTTTGATCTGCCAAGATTACTGTCCCACACTATAGAAAAAAAAAGTCATGGATTCAGGCTAAAAAATGCTATTGAAAGTTCATTTTATTTTTATTGTAATCAATTCATCATTTATTTTGCCAAGTTTGTTATGACAAACGAAATAACATTTACAAGAAAGTTTTCAGCAATTTACAATTTTCAAAGTGTACAACGCTGTTAAAATAAATTATAAATATAAATATACTACAAACATATTGTTTTTCTTCAATTTAGTAAAAATCTGGGAGAAAAAAATAAAAAAAAATAAATGAAATTTGACCTATTTCAACGTAAAGATAAAAGCGTCATAGAAAACACACCGCTCTCTGTGCAAGAGAGTAGAAGTGGTTTGATTAATCAGTAGTAGAACAAGAAAGTATTTGTCTTTTCATCCGGAGCGGATTTGCGATTTGTAAACACCACTTTTGCTTTTTCTGCACGCTTTTCGTACTTCTAGACTGTTTTATATCTAAGAAATCAATGAGATCCACTATCGCCAACAAACTAACCGTAGAAACGTTTGAGTTTAGCAATTTTATTATCTTGCCAATCTTACTTTGCCTTAAATAAGTTACAAAGATTATGACTAGATCTAGATCTAGTATAATTATAAGCTTAAGCAATTCATGGTAACTATTTTGTTTTTAAATATCCGAGGCCTTAAAATGTTTTTTTCTGTAATATTATCTGAGCAGTTTTTGCTTTGTATCGGAGAGCATTTTTCACTTTTATGGTCTCGCTGGAGGGATGAACTGAAAAGAGGCATGATTAAAAGATTACACCGAAATTGAGTTTCCTTTTTTGTTTGAGATCTCTCCTTCATTTAATTCAAGGTCTTAAAGGCAACGTGAGAAGAATTCCATTGTCTCAAGGTTTTACACGTATTTATTTCAAAACTGTGCTATGAGGGGCTTTAGAGTATATATATATATATATATATATATATATATATATATATATATATATATATATTGTGATAATATTATTCATACATTTCTACAGTTTTTCATTCTTATTGTCAGATGTGTGATAATAATTGTGATTCATAAATTATGAATAAAAAACCATGGAAAATTTTTATTTAATTAAAAAAAAAAAGACAAAGGTCCTTTTGACCGAAAAAAAACCCCCAAAAATTCATAGTTTTTCGGAAGATTTCTCAAAACTTTGTAGAAAAACAGTGAGTTCGTAGAGTTTAATACAGTACAAATCAGAACACCGATCACCTTGCTATTTTTAGCATAAATAATGATTGTTGTTTCTGTTTATGGTCATATTAAGAAATCAAAGGGTGTAGCTTCCACACACCACACCCTAACCCTCACGTAAATAAAAGTAAAAAAAAAGTCTAATATTCTTAAAAATTAACAACCAAAAATGCAATGCTGGTGAAGCTTTTGGGAAAAAACTTTTCCTCAAATCCTTCCTAATTTTGACAATCGTTTTGAAGGCTTCAATATCTATAAAGAGTTATGCCAACATTTAGGACTATTATTACAATCATGCTTTTTGAGCCTTGCCATTTATAAGAGTAAGTAGCCAACTTTATAACATATTTTATATAGCCATAAAAAACGTTTATAAAGATCTTTAAATAGAATGGGAAAGTATAGAATTATCTGTTATCCGATATTGCTACATGGCTAAGGCTATCTATTATTTTGTAGATTGTAATATTGGAAGAAATTATGTCGACAGCTACCGATTTTTATCGACTCTTCGCGGCTGAAGCCGTAACAATTATTTTTACAAAATCATGGTTTTTCTCTTTCGCCTGGCTTCAGTCAGTTTTGAAGAGACTATCTTCATTGTCACGGACTTTTACCTGTATGAAGCATTAACGCAAAAGATCTAAAAATGTAAATGATACTTTGGTTATTATGCTTCCCCCCCGCCCCCCGAAAAAAAGAACTAACAAAAACAAAAGCTAGTACTTGTTTAGTGACCCAAGTTGGAACGGTTGATATGTCCTTACAGGCATATATTAAATATATTAAATATATATATATATATATATATATATATATATATATATATATATATATATATATATATAATACCCGTTTTGAAGTATTAAGGGTGGTTTTTGTTTTTATTTTTTTTTTTTTTTTTTTTTTGAAGTTCTACGGTAAGAAAAGGTCTTATTGCAGGGATAATACGGGAAAATAACAAGCTGGCCTTTCAAGGGAACAAGATATCATTTAAAGAAGAAATAACCTTTACAAGTTGTCTTTTGACTGTTTTGATCAATAAGGTTTCATTATTGGTTTCATAAAAAGCAAATATTGTAATCGGATATGATATACAGGTAAAAGTATCGGATAAGATGAGTTGATTTCACATTGAAACCCAATTTCGGGTCTTATGTCGGTTACGCTAGTACGTGTTTTGAGGGACGATATATATATATGTATGTATTCCATCACCATTTGCTGGGTTAATTATAACCACAATTTAGCATGACTTCATAATAGTTTTAAGGTATAATTATATGCATATATTTTTAAAACGTTATTTTTTTTGCAGGGTATTGTAAATCCACTGGCTCTTCATTCTTTACTCAATAATTTTGGAAGCTTTCTTTATAATATATAGAAATGTAATGCGTAAAGCATCATACTACGTTGTTAGAACCAATAAGCTAAATCTGCAACCCATTATTATGATGCTGTAGTTAGACGCCCCGCGAATATTACTTTATTTCGGAACATGAATTTTTCCACGTTGCGGCAATTAGTGTAATCTTGAAATTCATGTATTCTAAACAGTTACATGAGTATAAAAGGTTGAAATTCCTCAGCGCAGACATGATCGCTTAATGCGCTATAGAAAACCAAAGAGGTGATCGTGCTGTAAACTAACTATTTGTCATGATTGTAAACAATTTTGAAGAAGGGACACAACCCAATTATTTCGAAATCGAATTTTTATCTTATTATTCACGCAAAGAAAATGTAGAATGATAAGAACTGAGTTTTTACAAAGAATTTGCGGTGAAATCACATCGACTTATAACTGATCGAAAATCAGAAAAATAGGGAGGACGTCAACCAGAATGGGGTTTTTATGATATTTTCTTTTTTCCACATTTACATTATGTTTTTTTTATTTAATCTATAATAAGAGAAAGAAAGAGGAAGAGAGAGAGAGAGAGAGAGAGAGAGAGAGAGAGAGAGAGAGAGAGAGAGAGAGAGAGAGAGAGAGAGAGAGAGAGAGAGAGAAAACGAGAGAGGTTTATAATCGAAACAGATCGTAAAACAACGAATAATACTGAAGAATGGTTGGTGTGTATTGGAAGAACACAAAGAAGACTTAAATAAAAAACAGGGAAAAAAGAATCCGAGGATATCTGGGAATATGCTGCATACATTTTGACGGCCGCTTTCTGCAAGTGTTTTCTCTAATTAGGATTCCATTGAAAGATTTGCACAGTCAACAGCCAGTTGATATTCCTTTACGGCCTGGTATTGATTCTGAATCTGCCTGGTCCAGTTGCCAAGTAGAGGCCCCAGAACTGGAGACGGTGACACCTGGCCACGTAATTCCTGGAGAAATGTCTATTGTCAGCCGCCCGCCATGGACGGAAGTGGTCTAGGGTTACACGCTTGGCTTCTGTTCCACAAGCTGTCATATAATATCATCGGCAAGTTGGACTACTCATCTTTGGTGATGTCATGTTTCAAGGTTATCGCACGATATGCCACTACGTAAACAACTAAAGAAATACCCGTTTTGAAGTATTAAGGGTGTTTTTTTTTTTTTTTGGGGTTTTTTTTTTTTTTTGAAGTTCTACGGTAAGAAAAGGTCTTATTGCAGGGATAATACGGGAAAATAACAAGCTGGCCTTTCAAGAGAACAAGATATCATTTAAAGGAGAAATAACCTTTACAAGTTGTCTTTTGACTGCTTTGATTAATAAGGTATCATTAATGGTTTCATAAAAAGCAAATATTGTAATTGGATATGATATACAGGTAAAAGTATCGGATAAGATGAGATGATTTCACATTCAAACCCAATTTCGGGTCTTATGTCGGTTACGCTAGTACATGTTTTGAGGGACGATATATATATATATATATAGAAGATCTCACCCCAAACTCTCCCCACACGACACCGGTGCCTCGGTGCTCCCACAGTTGAGCACTCTTATCAATTATTTCAACTTATCTTCAAACTGATGTGTGATAAACTTATATAACAATACAGATATCTTTCTCTTTCTGTTTCTCTCTTCCTCTCTTTCTTTATCTGTCTTTCAGTGTTTCTCTGTATCCCTAATCATCTCCCGTTCCTTACGGTTTTCTCTCGATTTCTGACTTTCTCTTCTTCCTTGTGTCTCTCTGGCGCTGTCTTTTCCACTCCCCCCCCCCCCTATCTCTCTCTCTCTCTCTCTCTCTCTCTCTCTCTCTCTCTCTCTCTCTCTCTCTCTCTCTCTCTCTCTCTCTCTCTCTCTCTCTCTCTCTCTCTCTCTCTCTCTCTCTCTCTCTCTCTCTCTCTCTCTCTCTCTCTCTCTCTCTCTCTCTCTCTCTCCCTCTCTATATATCTATCTATCTATCTATATTTCTCACTCTCTTTTATATTGTCTCTATGTCTCTACTACATACAACATGCACTCGCCTCTTCCCATCAAAATCTTTATATTTGTCCACCTTCATTTACTTCTGCAAGTGATTATCCATCCTTCCTACTATTGCAAAGATGTTCTAATAATAGCTATTCTTCAGCGTAAACCCCCGGTCTACCTTTCTCTTGCAACCAGTCACTTTTGTATCGTCATTTCGAAACGCTCTTGTCCATTCTGCACGCGCATTGCCGCTCCCTCAACCTCCCGCCGCAAGCCGTTGCTTCTTCCTCCAGCCGTAGGCCTACATTCTCGTTTTCTTGTACGTGGGAAATAGAAGAATGGATTCAACCGGTGAGATGGAGATGATAAATGCGTCGAGAGAAGGGAACGAGAAAGAGAGAGAGAGAGAGAGAGAGAGAGAGAGAGACAGAGAGACAGAGACAGAGACAGACAGACAGACAGACAGACAGAGAGAGATAAAGGGGTAAGAGAGAGTATCGGTGGGAGGGAAAGAGACTGAGAGAGATAGATAGATAGAGAAAGAGACAGAGGGAGAGAGTCAGAGAGAGAGAGAGAGAGAGAGAGAGAGAGAGAGAGAGAGAGAGAGAGAGAGAGAGAGAGAGAGAGAGAGAGTTAGTGCGGGCGGTGAGCAGACGCTGTTACTATAAAGCTGCCACAGCTCGATTCAACTCAACTCATTCTAGCAGCTTGGGTAGGGGACACAAACAATTGAAATCAGCAACGTGTGACGACTTGTACTTCACCATCCAACAACCGTAGCCATCCACAGAAAAATCGTGAGTGAAAACTTTTGCCTCCGTCCACTTTCATGATAAATTTGTACACTGTTGGCGCAGTTATCATTATGAATTAACATATCTTTTAGTCCGTCAAATTATTGTCCAACAAGAATCACCCGATTAATTTTAGAAAAGAAATTGCGAAATGAGGTATTTGAAAGTTCTGCACTAAAATGAATAAGACTAAAACTTTTTTTCCATGTTTTGCTACATGTTGAAGAAACTTTTGATTTGAAAAAAGTGTTATTGAACCATGCGTGAAACAGTTTTTATAACTGAAATGACACTTTTAGCATGATGACGTAATTTATGATCGTTTTTTTTTTTAAAGCAATAACTTCAATGGTACTTACGTTTCCACCGCATTTTTTTCGGAAGCAAGAAGGTTTGTTTTCGACTCTTCAGCCGCAAAAGATTGAGTAGATGATCTAATTCGGTAGAAAACTTCCCACCAAATTAAAAAAAAAGAATCTAGAAAAATTTCACAGTTCAACTAATGAGTTTACATTACGGATGAGGAACATCATAATTATATATTTGCGTTTCCTAACTGGCAACGACTTTATATTGTTTTGTTGGGATGTAAGATAAAAAACGAAACGAAACGGATGTGTTCACATCATAGAGGCTTATATCAACTAATTCAAGGCTGCCCGGAAGTAGGGAAAAGGTAGTAAATAATCGTATGTTTGTAGAATTAAAAAAAAAAAAAAGAAAGAAAAGAAAGAAAAAGAGGGGGGAGGGGATGGGGAAGTTGTTTGTATACACTTATAAATCGGATTTTTCCAGTCCCTTGATCGAAAAACATGAACGTATTAGAAAAAAAAATTCTTTGATTTATAATGAATAGAGCATCCCTTTTTATGTTTTTTTTAACAAGGCTTTAATAAGAGATTAAAAAGAAACAACAGTACTACAATTTTGATGATAGCGAAATTTAACAGATCTTGATTCTGTAGGTATTAATATGGTGTGCTAATTGGCACGCTTTTAATAGTTAAAAACAGTTAACTGTTAAAAGAACTACGAAAATACATTGACAAATATTGAAAGAACGGAAGTAAAAAGTGCTTTATGAAATATATTCTATATTTTCTTAAGAATTATAAAAAAAAAAATATAAGTAAACTGTTTTATTTGTTTACAAAGTTCTTCCATGGTGCATAGCCACACATCCTGACTGTAGGCGATTCTGTCGGGCATCTCTATGTCTCAAAATTTAAATTGGCTTTATGAGTTGGTCTTTTTTTTATTTTTTAAAAAATGTAAAAAATGTCCTAAACTCTCAGTGTAGCTATATTGAATAATATTCGGTATTATTTTTTTCACCTTTAGTGAAATCTTTTGAGTTTATGGAATGCCTGTTTGTGTCGTACAGTAAATGTTGCTGTAGCTGTCTGAAGAGTGACAGTTATTATCGTATAATAACCTCGAGAAAACATTTGTTATAGCTTTTTTTTCGGATAATTTAAACACATTTTAAAGAATGTTTTCATGAACTTCAGACTTAAAGATTCAGCGAAGCTGGAGGCAAGTTGGTTACTCTTTCCCAAAAACTCCGTGACATCCACCTTGTTAGCGAGGTTTGAAATGCGAAAATAAATAAATTCAAATAAACAAAAGTGCACAAAATCGCCACAAAATGTCATGTTTTATGACAAGTATAAAAAAAAATTTAAAGAGAGGGTACAACAAAATTAGGGAAGTATTTTTTTTAACAATGTCAAACACGAAGTTGTGGAAATCATGTTATGAGATTAAAATTAATTTTCTATTAAAGAGAAAGGCCGCAGGTCTTTAAAATTTTGATGAACAGAAATATTACAAATGGAAATAATTTTATAGCTTTTTTATTGTGTGGTGAAAGGCGGGTTGGAAATGCTAAGCATTAAGAAATTGTGTCTTACTGAGAAAGTTGTTCTTTTCAACCCTGTTTAATCAGGAAAATTACGGTAAACATGTTTGGTTAAAAGTTCTCCCGCGAGGAGGAAAATTAAAAGACACACAAACAAAACAGGCAAAGCATAGGCGACGTTGGATCCAAAGTGTTGACGTTAAATAACGGGCAATAAGGAAGGAGTAGTAGGACAGGCAGGCACACAGACAATCAGACAGGCAAGACGTCTATGTGGATGGACAAAGGCAGGATGAGAGATAGAGAAGGAGAAAGAAAGAGAGAGAGAGAGAGAGAGAGAGAGAGAGAGAGAGAGAGAGAGAGAGGAGAGTTAGAGAGTCTGAGTCAGAGACAGATATAGAAAGGTGCAAAAGAGGTGTAAAGAGATAGAGAATGAAGCAGAGAGTGAAAATGAAAAAAAAAAAAAAAACACAGAGTGTAATAGTAAAAAGACATAGTCTAAGCAGTTATAAATGGAGGAGAGAAAAAAATAGATATGAACAAACAGAGATGGAGAGAGATATGTGCCAGTAGGAGAGATGGTAGAATAAAGAAAAATTAAGACTGACAGATTAAAAGAAAAAGGGAAGCAGAGAGATAAATAAAGAGAGAAAGAGAATGAAAGAAAGAGAGAGAGAGAGAGAGACAGAGAGAGAGAGACAGAGAGAGAGATACAGACAGACAGACAGACCGACAGACAGATAGACAGAAAGACAGACAGACAGAGACAAAGAGTGTTAAAGAAAGAGACAGAGAAACACAAACATAGAGAAAAAGAAGCTTATTTATAAACGCGCTTCGTGTTTGTTTGTTTGTTTTTTCCATTTTGTTCAAATAAAAGTAGGCGAGAGGCAGGGTTGCGCCATAATGAACGCTTGAGGCTAAATGGTAAATTTCCTTTCATTTTGACGCATTTTCACAATCTTCCACTCCTTTATCGCCTCCTTAAAGTTTTTTTTTTTTATTTTTTATTCTTTTTTTTTGATGCACTTTTTCCCGTCCCTCATATTTTCACTCCTTTATGATTGGCCACAGCAAAGCAGGAAGACAGCTACTCGTTCTAAATGCATACACGTGGAACCTGATCCATCCAATCATAGCAAAGAAGCGCCGAGGCTTAATATCAGTTTGTATCTTTATAAAATGTCAAGATCCAAACCACATTAGAGTATTGGTTTGTATATATAGCAACAGGAATGATGCCACTAGAAGTTTACTATTGGATATAAAAAAAAACGGCATTTTTTTCGCTCTACTTTGTATTATGTTGATCTTATATCGAGTTAATTTGTTTTTCACGTAAGTTTTCGATGAATATTTGAAACAAAGAAAAAGACGTCATAGAATGAAAGAAATAACTATGGTATTCGCCAGAGTTAAGCAATCGTAGTGGTGTACAAACCAAACACCAGAACTTGGGACCTGTTTATCCCTCTGGAGAACGAATGTTCTGAACTAGAAAGAGTTCAAGAGCTTTGTGCAAAACTAGACTCCATAGACAATTTTAACTTCTTTCCCAAACCACTTTTTTTTTTTTACTTTTAATCTATCATCAACTATATACATAATACACGGGAGTTACCATTGTAAATCTTATGCAAAAGTCTGTTTCTAATTTTAGCTTAGAACCTTGTGACCCAGCAGCTTCAGTTTGACAACCACAAAACCGATATAAGATATCGATTGAGGGGAGCGGGGGGAGGAATAAAAGCTTCTAAAATTTGTTAATTGGTGCAAACTTTTATGTATATCGATATATCGATATCTACATTCCAAAGTTGAGATTGATTTAAAATTATAGTAGATATGAAAAATGGAAGCTAATATAAAATTGTACTTATTCGTTGATAAAAACTAAAGCTGTTTGCGGAGGTTAAAATATTTAATAAAAATGTCATATTTATATGTAGAAGGACAAAAGAATCTTTTTTTCGATAAGATAGTAGGTCTGCTGACAGAAGAAGTGAGAAAAATTATAGAGAATGAAAAAGAAACAAGGTCGAAAAGTCATATCTTAAGGTTTTAATAATATTTATCCAATATTCATGGCCATAAGAGTTTGACAATTTGATCGTAGATAATGCTAGAGACGGGTCGTGTGACCGTCTATATGTATGTATATATATATATATATATATATATCTTGAGAAGAAGGTGTTTAATTAGCAAATGTAAGTAGAAAAAAAACTATGACAAGAACGTAATGTTAAACATGGTTTAGTCACTGGAAGAAAAGACATTATTTTCTTTGCACCAAGCGCTTTGACATCATAAAACTTTTGGCAAGCAATGATTCTGCTGTCAGTGTTTTCACTAAGACGAAACAGAAACAGCAACTCCTGGATGTACTTAGATCTGCATCATGATATGAACACTGTATATACAAATCAATATAGCCCCTTGATGCATATAAATTTCAAACAAAATCCCAATTTTTCTATGTCAAACGTGCCCCATTCTAAAAACATTAGTTCGAGATTAAAAAAAAAATTAGAAACAGGTTGTCGTTAATCGAATGAAATGATCAAATTGTTAAATTTGGAATAAATCGATAGAATATAAATATACAATAATTGTGAAACATGAGATATAATGAAATATTCGGATAATTAAAATATATGCTGCTCTTCAACTTTCTCTTCAAGTTTCTTGGTTGTGTATTTTTTTTAAGAACATTCCACCCGAAAACCGAAATTATCATATCAAAGACAAAAACATACATATTCTTGCAATATTCCAATGATTTAAAAACAATATTGAAAGTTGTTCCGGTGTTTGGCTCGATTTGCCAAGGACAAAATGGTGAATGAGAAATGATATGAATAATGAGGAATTCAGAAATGATATGAATAATGAGGAATTCAGAAAATCAGAGAGATGACGCGCTACGTCAGAGAGAACACTAGTGGGTCACCTCAACAGCAAGACAAGGCTTGAAACCTTGAAAAGATCTTGAGATTATCGCAAGAGGATAATTCCATTCTAAGACGGGTGATTTGGTATGCTGAAGAAGGCCCCGTTTCACTGACAGCTGACGAGAAAGTTTTTTCTAAAATGTTTTTTTAACACTTTTTCTTAGTCTCGTGGTGTCCATAGCGAATTATGTCTACCCTACAATTACCCTACCTTACCCCTCGAACCCTTCCTTCTTTTTCTCTCTCTTTTCTCTTGAAGACAAGATAATCTCCTGTCCTAGAAGTCTACGTAAGCTGTGAGATTTTTCCGCAAAACTTTAGACGACTTGGCCCCACTCTGATTAGTGGTGGAAAATAATTGAATGAAAAAAAAGGAAAAAAAAACCCAAATCGATGTACCATCTCTAATGGAAACACCCAAACGCACTGAAAACTTTGGACGCCCTTAACATGGCATTCTATTTGATTGGCCGTACTAAATATTAGAAAAAAAAATTAGTTCATGGCTGCTTGATGAGGCAGAGTTAAAAAAAATTAAAATGACTATCATTGCAAAAGACTTGACGTTGGGATAGGATTACGTTTGCATAAGATCTAATGTATTTATTATTATTATTATTATTATTATTATTATTATTATTATTATTATTATTATTATTATTATTATTATTATTATCATTACCATTATTAATATATTACTAGTAGTACTGCTACTATTACCACTACTACTACTACTACTACTACTACTACTACTACTACTACTACTACTACTACTACTACTACTACTACTACTACTACTACTACTACTACTACTGCTGCTGCTGCTGCTGCTGCTGCTGCTGCTGCTACTACTACTACTACTACTACTACTACTACTACTACTACTACTACTACTACTACTACTACTACTACTACTACTACTACTACTACTACTACTACTACTACTACTACTTCTACTACTACTACTATTGCCACAATTATTTCTTAATGCTAACTATTTCACAGTCTCCTTATCCTTTTTAAAATAAGAAATTATGACGAAAATTATGTGTCAAAAGCTTCACATTCTTAATCTTTTATATGCGTTTTTTTACTGATGAAATTAATAGAAAATATGATAAATTCTCATCTGCCAATCTTAAATTATGGTTATCACATTCCGTTTGTAAAGTGGAATTCATGTTTCAAATTTCCAGTATTCTTTTTCGCTTTGATAACTTAATTTGTTTGAAGTAATAAGCATCTAGCAAATCACTCTTTCGTTTGTTATAGGCAGCTGCCATTTATTTTCTCTAATTCGCACTAGTATTGGAAAATAGATAATGCTTATACCTCCGCAATCTGTGTGAAGATCTTCAAAACGCCTTTTAAAAGAATAAAATAGTAGAGCCGAGCAAAAAGTGCCCAGAGATTCGCCGTGTTGCTGGAGTTGAAACCTGTTGGTCTTTCCTTTCCTGCGATCTATAGATAGTTAATTGATTGAGATTTTTGAATGATAGCTTACTAATCGTTTATATGGATGATAAGCAAAACGATTTAAACACAGATTTATTGTCAGGTCAGGGTGAGAAACTACCCCGTTGCGCATTCAAGTGTGAGATGAATGCGTAAAGCGTCTTTAGATTGTGTCCTCCCTCAACATTACGTAAGTTTCATTGTCGAGGATGTGCTGCCCCTTCTCTAGAAGTACTTTAAATCTAATAAGTATAGCTAGAAAATGAATCAGCTTCTTTGCTGAGGACATCAAGTCACACCACCTGCGTTGATAAGCACTAAAACACAGGCGCTGGTTGAAGAGATGCGCAAAAAGTTTACAGAAGTCGATGCGAATAGGAACCGGAAATCTCGACATATCATATACACAAAAATACTTTTAGCACTATGGTCGTATTTTAAATGCTTTTGATTGTTGGACACATCTCATCGGATCTAAATCTCAGTAATATAACTTAATGTTCGTTAGATCTAATTTCATGCATTCCGTCAGATAAACGCGGACCACCTTTGTGATGCTCTTTAACTTTATTCTTCTGTAAACCTAATTTACAATAAAACTTAGAAAGGTATAGAGTAAGAAAAAGAAGATATCAACATCACATTTCAAAGCATAGCAAACATAGTAATGTTATTGCATTACTGACAACATTAGAAAATTCTTTTTTCTGATTCAACGTAGAGGTATCAAATTTAACATTTAAATCTTAAAAGAAATGTAAGATTTTATGTCTTTTTGTCCTTCATCTTAATTGTGGTTGAGATATTGGCTGTGTTAATTTGTTATGCCTTTCGTCAAATTACGCCTAAAATATCGGTTTATATGTAACTTTTTTTTCTCTCAATGCAACGTGTTGCTTCCGCTGTTTTGTATATCACAACAATATCACACACCTTCGGGTCAGTGACGTAATTAGAACGACTGGGATGTGAAATGTCACTAAAATTGACGTGATTAAAATAAATTCTATGAAAATGTTTTGTTGTTTTTTATCAATTTCGTCGAATAACTCTTTTAAACTTCTTCTTTTATGAATTAAGATAACAAATAAAAAAGCAATCATTAAATCTCAATGCATAGATTTTCTCAATTATCTCGAATCTAATACTGTGCCCTAGATGTAAATATGATTCATTAAGATAATTCAGAAAAGATAGAGTCTCTACATGCTTTTTAAAAACATAAACTAATTCTTCTTCTTAGCTTTTAAAGTAAATTTGAAAAAAAATCATCGATAGCAAACAAAATGATAAAAAAATAGATACAAAATGAATAAGCAGTTAAACATGACGCAACCAGCCTTTGACATATAAAATCAATACCAGAAGTGAACTTGCAGAGCCCATCTTAAAAAATAACATACTCGAGTTATTGTAAAACATTGAAGGTTCATCGGAACTTTCGGCCCCGGGTTTAAATTTAGAGTTAGCTTTCCTTGCCGGTTTTGTTCTCCGGCGTCATGCGCAGTGGTAGCTGATTAAAATGCCGTGTCACAGGATATACGTCCCCCAGAGCTAACAAAACGCCGAAATCCAAAACCGTGGACTCTCAAATGGAAGGTGTTTTCAACTCTTTTACGCCAGATTGAGCGAATCCTTTTGATAGAAAATTTTATACAGACTGCTGAGCATAAAACATTTTTAGGAAAATACTTGTCATGTTTGCCGTATGTGCCTTCCCTTATGTTTATGGTTTTAAGATGGAAAAAGAGAAATAAAAGGTGACACAATGTCATTCAGTTGAATGATTTAAAAAAAAAATCACCTAAGCTTTTGGTCGAATCGCCACTAAACTTTTGTTATCTCTGAATATGAATATATGTATTATCTAAATGTTTTATTTAGAAACTTTGCATTTATATGTACTGCTTTTTGAAGCTGTCAAACTTTTAGAGGTTGCTTCAACAATGATATAAAAACGTCTCTGATTTTATTTCTTTTTATAATCGTTGCTTTTTTTTTTAATTTGCAGAATCCCTTTTTAATAAACGGGAGAATCATAAATTGTAACAGTAATCATTCTATCAACATCATCAACTGTGACCATCGCCGTTATTGTTGTTATTGTTGTGTTGTTGTTGTTGTAGCTATTATTATTATTATTATTATTATTATTATTATTATTATTATTATTATTATTATTATTATTATTATTATTATTATTATTATTATTATTATTATTATTATTATTATTATTATTATCATCATCATCATCATCGTCATCATCATCATCATCATCATCATCATCAATTTTGTTACCATCATGATCATCATAATATGTATCTTTTGCAAATTTTGAAGTAAAAAAAAAAGAAATCGCACTGCGATTTAAATTTACTTTATAAAGTAGACCATATGAATTGATAAGTGCACACCATCAACAGAATATTAAATTTAAACATCTATTTTAGACAAAGAGCCACACTTGCTAACAGCATTCGTGCTTCAATGAGCTGGGATAAAAGCAATAAAATTGTTTCTGTATTTTTTTTTTAAATCATTGTGAAATTAATACCGCAATGTGTCTATGCTTTTTCGTAAGTAAAACATGTCGAGAATTTTAATCTCTTTGATGTTTTTTCCTAAGAATTTTTTTTTAAATGTCTTAGTCAATCATAGTGAGAGCAGTACATAACAAACTCTACCTGTAGGGAACAGTAATTTCAAGGTGCTGTACCAGTCGTCAATACAAACATAATTATGACTTTCAAAATGAGTTTTCACCTTCTTTCTTCATAGCTTGTCATTATAGCAAGTTAATTCTGATACTGTAGTTGTTTTAGAACAGGCACCGCAGAACATTAAATCGTTATCTCAAGTTGCTCTGTTTGAGAAGATACCGCAGAAAATTAAAAACAGCAGTAAAGAAAAAAGCACACTGCGAGAAACTCTAGAATGTGGTATGTCTCTCATTTATTTTGTCTCTCAAGTCTGTCTCAGTCTTTTCACGCTAACCAAACCTTGACAATACGGCTTGTTAGCTAATTGCTTCCGCTGGCCATGGCAAATTCTCCTCCATTTTCTCTTCTCCTCTTTCCTTTCCACCAACATTCTCTAGCTGAGAAGATCAAAGAGAGTTTTGTCTTTAAACTTTGTGCAGCGCTGCGTTTGAATTGCCACAGAAAATTCCGACTTCTTTGTTTCGGATTTTAGCACCTCAATTTCACACCTATTGTTTTCGTTTGCTTGGTGAATTTTAAAAAGCCGAGATTAAATGTCGTTGTTAGAGACAGTAACTTTCGACTCATTGGTGGATAAAGAATTTGAAACAAAGTTAAAGTAGAACTTTAACCTCACTCGGTACCCATTTGGGCAAAACAAAGATTTTAGGGTGTCAAGATGACCACACCATTCTACTTTCAGAACAACACGGATTTTATTGACATTTAAAACAACAGTCATAGTCTTGATTCAATAATATTATCTTCACTCCTGTGTAACAATTAGTCAAATTCCTAAAATTAGAGAGAGAGAAAAAAAGACTTTTATTTTTATCTAATAATTTCACTTACTTTAAAAGTGTGACGTATATCAAATTAAACTGCTATATTTATAAGCGTTTCAAAAGCTCGATTTTTATCACCAATAATATTCCAACTTTCTTGTATAGTTAGGTAGAACATCCATACCCTAACACTAAAACATGCCTAATGTGCATCATATATATATATATATATATATATATATATATATATATATATATATATATATATATATATATATATAAACCAAGCTCTGGTTAGAATTAAAACAGTTCGGTGCTTTCCAAGGTACAATATTCCAAGTATGCAATAGACTTGTGAGACTAAGCTTGTATTGGACGAAATAATGTTTATCAAACTAATCACTGATTATGGGTAAGGACGAAAATGAAAGGAACCATTTAGTGCTCGAGATGGTAGTATTAGTTGCCCCATGCGTTTGCGCAGTTTCAAAGTAAGAACCTGCACACAATAACATTGAAGGAACTTTCTTTTTCTCTCTCAAAAGTTTGCAACATGTTGCAATAAGCAAAATTTCTTATTTACCTTTGTCAAAAACTTTCAATAATAGGTCATTTATCGCAGAGGTCATGTACGGTACCAAGTGGGCTCCGGGTTTTGTTATTCTTGAAAAGATCTCGTACCGTCATAGGTATCTTTAGGAGAACGTTGCTTATTAATGAAGT
>JAWDGP010004222.1:82500-97500 GCA_033675545.1 Elysia crispata
GGAGAGAGAGACAGAGAGAGACAGAGAGAGAGAGAGAGAGAGAGAGAGAGAGACAGACAGACAGACAGACAGACAGACAGACAGACAGACAGACAGACAGACAAACAGACAGACAGACAGACAGACAGACAGACAGATAGACAAACACGTACATCGGAAGGGGTGGGAGTGGTATGGGGAGAGTGAGGCCCAAAAAAAAAAAAAAGAAACACATGTAGAAGAGAAAGGAAAAGAGACAGAGGGAAAACCATACAGCTGGGCAAACATAGACTGACAGACTGAGTGGGGGGGGGGGAGGGGGAGAGAGAGATAGTGAGAGAGAGACACACACACAAACACACAGAAAGAGAGAGGAGGTGGAACCAGAAGGGCCGATAGACAGATACAGAGGTGGAAGTTCCATGAGAGTTTTGTGAAACTCAGAAAAGGACAGAAAGGAAAAGAGACAAAGAGGTAACCATACGGATAGACAATCCTAAATAATTATAGACAGACCTACTGTGGACACAGAGAGAGAGAGAGAGAGAGAGAGAGAGAGAGAGAGAGAGAGAGAGAGAGAGAGAGAGAGAGTCCATATGCATAGACAAAGTCAAAGATAATACAATGGTATTTTCACTTATCTGCCCGTGACCTATGACCCTCTGTCCTCACCTCTGGCACACAGGGTAAAGCGCCATGCTCCCTTTCCCCGTGGATTATGAATGAATCACAACTTACCACGGCAAGAGTGCAAGCATGTTAAGAATCCCGAATTATCCTCTCTTCAAAATCCGCTTTGAAGATATTAATAGACGTCTCAATGCTGATGGAAAAAGGTGAATTTCCGGACAACATGTTTCTAAAATAAACTGGATACAGGCTAGGGAGGCACTCACACTTATCCAGAAAAATTCTCCAAATTTTTTCTCTTTCATTTTGCATTTTCCCATTCATCTTTATCTCTTCCCATTTCTCCTTCTTCATCTTACCCTTTATCTCTATCTCTTACGATCGCCAATTTTCACTTTCTCTTTCATCTTTATCTCTTCCTTTTTCATCTTCCCCTTCATCTTTATCTCTTCCTTTTTCATCTTCCCCTTCATCTTTATCTCTTCCTTTTTCATCTTCCCCTTCATCTTTATCTCTTCCTTTTTCATCTTCCCCTTCATCTTTATCTCTTCCTTTTTCATCTTCCCCTTCATCTTTATCTCTTCCTTTTTCATCTTCCCCTTCATCTTTATCTCTTCCTTTTTCATCTTTCCCTTCATCTTTATCTCTTCCTTTTTCATCTTTCCCTTCATCTTTATCTCTTCCTTTTTCATCTTCCCCTTCATCTTTATCTCTTCCTTTTTCATCTTCCCCTTCATCTTTATCTCTTCTTTTTTCATCTTTCCCTTCATCTTTATCTCTTCCTTTTTCATCTTTCCCTTCATCTTTATCTCTTCCTTTTTCATCTTTCCCTTCATCTTTATCTCTTCCTTTTTCATCTTCCCCTTCATCTTTATCTCTTCCTTTTTCATCTTTCCCTTCATCTTTATCTCTTCCTTTTTCATCTTTCCCTTCATCTTTATCTATGCTTTTTCATTTTCCCCTTCAACTTCATCTCTTCCAGTCAGTTATTTTTTTACCTTCCCCCTCATCATTATCTCTTCCAATCTCCCCCTTTTTACCTTCTCCTCTATCTTCCTAATTACCTTTCTCTTCATTTTTTTCCTTCCATCTGTCTTTAACTCTGACTTTGTTGTCTTTCAAATGCCATCGTCCGCTGCCAGAGCTGTCCTCAAGCGTTGTTTATTTTATACCATTGAACCGGTGAAATGCGCCTTTGAGTAAACATTAATCTTGTTGACGGATTTGAAAAAAGTGCCTGAATTAGGATAAGAACTTTCAGCTCCAGTGAGTCTCATTCATTCTTAATCCTGCACAAACTCAAAATTCTGCCAAGGTCATGATACCTTATTAAGTATCAACACTATTGATGCTTAACTTTGTAGAAGAAACGGCAGCCAACGTTTCCGTATAAAAGACCCTGAGTTGACGTAGGCGACTTGAAAAATGTTCAGAGCCTAGGATTGTGAATTTTCCTACATCTTATGCTCGGAGGGATTTTCTTTCATTAACTTCGTGGCTGTCTGAATGAACTTTCTTCTAAGAGTTGTATCCGATGTTTTGCTACACCTTCTAATGAAGCTATTACTTTATTTTCAAGCAAGTCAGTAACACCCAAGAACTGATTATCCTGGCGCTAGAGAGCTTTGCTGTGCATTGCAAAGAAAA
This sequence comes from Elysia crispata, assembly GCA_033675545.1. Lineage (NCBI taxonomy): Eukaryota > Metazoa > Mollusca > Gastropoda > Plakobranchidae > Elysia > Elysia crispata. The sequence goes on from JAWDGP010004222.1 coordinate 84,757, forward strand.
TCTTTTTCCTCTTGGGCGCAATATATCTCTAGGGATGAAACTGCCTTAAACCGTATCGTTATAAGTCATTAGAAGATTTATAAAGAGAAGGAGAACGATGAAAAGAGAGGAGAGGGAGAAAGAGAGAGAGAGAGGGAGAAAGAGAGAGAGAGAGAGAGAGAGAGAGAGAGAGAGAGAGAGAGAGAGAGAGAGAGACGGGAGTTGGCAGGATAATGGGAGAGAATAGGAGAAAAACCAGTCGTTAATAAAATGAAAGAATTTATAACATAAGTTGAGATTGTTTTTCTGAATGTGAGGGAGATACTGTGAAAATTAAACTGGATAAGCAAGGAGAGAATGAAAGAGAGAGAGAGAGAGAGAGAGAAAGAGAGAGAGAGAGAAAGAGAGAAGTAGACAGACAGAGAGAGAGGGAGAGAGAGAGATTAGACATTGAGGAAGATACAGAGACAGAGAGAGCGAGAGAGAGAGAGAGAGAGAGAGAGAGAGAGAGAGAGAGAGAGAGAGAGAGAGAGACAAATGGGGGAGAGAAGTCAAATATAGAGAGAGACAGAGAAATGAGACATTGAGGAAGATAGAGAGACAGAGAGTGACAGAGAGAGAGAGCGAGAGAGAGAGAGAGAGAGAGAGAGAGAAAGAGAAAGAGAGAGAGAGGGAGAGGGAGAGAGAGAGACATACTTTCATGCATTAGCGCTAACTTGTTTTGCGATTTGTTTTTTTTTTTTTTCTTTTGTTCTCGAACGGGATATATTCAAGTTAATAAGTCCTTTAAAAAGCGGTACCTTTCGCAATAAGTTAAACGACTAACATTAATTAGCTTTAATCGTTACCGGCCGTGTAAAGAGTTCATTTATCATGTATGAGCAGAGAACATTGCTGCGGGAAAGCATTTCTATTGAGAATAAGACAAACATTTTGTGGACAGTGCTTGAGGTAAACTAAAATGACATGGGTTAAGAATTGAAATCAATCGAACTCTCGAGCAATCTTCCAGATAAGTAGAGCTTCTATCAATGCCGGACAGTTTCGATGTTAGATTCAAACTTGTGGAGCATGCCTGCGGGCTGGATGTTGCAACCTGAACTCATTTTGCTTCCCTCTCCTCTAGTCCGCCTCCTCATCATCATTACTCTCCCTCCCACTTTTATTCTTTTTTAGCCTCCGTTCATCTAGGCCTTGGGCGAAAAAAAAGAATTTTGTTAGATCTAACGTGTTCAAGACTCGATGCTGTCTTCATCACTCTTTAACTCTTTGTATTTTGTCCCTAAATCCCTTCTATTAAGACCCCCCTCCCTCCTCCAATGCTTAAATGACGTTAGAACTGTCTCTAATACAATGGGAATCTTTCAGGACTATTCCTTTTAAGACTAGAGAGGGTTAAAAAAAACCATTTCTCATCTCCTCTATCTAACAATAAAAAATATTTTTTTTTTCTATTTTTTATCAGCACGCTGTGATTATTGACATCAGTGTGACACGGTCATTAATTTTGTTTGTGTCGAACAGGAAAAAACGCCTGCAGACTCTAGAACAATATTAGCTGTTGAAAAGCGGTTTCTATGTCTGAGGTGTTTTTAAAGATTTTTTTTTCAAAGAATGCAGTGATTTTCGTTCTCTATGGATCAGAGACCATTTTAACAGATTGAGAGAAAAATACCGAAAGTTTTTTTAGTCTAGGACACATTTGTGAATAAGAGTAGTTTGCAAATTTGTTTAAAAAAATACAAAACTATCAATTTTTTAAATAAATCCTTGCAAATATTCTTTACAAGCTGAAAACCTCATTCTACAAAACGCTCCATGGTGTCAATTTTCCGGGGCGGGGTGCGTGTGTGTATTAAAGAGGCTTATAAGAAAAATGGTCTTGATATCTTTACGTTCACTTACATGATCCAGATATATGCCTCCCCTTATCCATCTTTACCTAGAATCTAGATATCTCGATAATTTTACGTCTGAACATAAAATTTAGATATAGAGCTTAACTCCTTTTAGAATAAAGGAATTCGACTATTCTATTCTTTCCCAATCTGTTTTTTGTTCTTTAAGATTCTTTTAAACGCGTATTAGAAAGCTGTGAATTTTCGCGTTAAGTTCATAAAGACGCATTGCTTTGCAAGAATTCTTAGCCATGCAGGTGTTTAAACCTAGATCTACACCTCATGCCGAGTGAGAAAGATTTCCGTTGTTGATGAATAACAAAATGGCGTGCAAAATTTGTTATCGTAAGTTAGCCTTTGTCGATGAAACATATCATTTTAGGGTAATTGAGAAAAGCAGTTTGCGTTGGTGTTTTTATGATTTAGAACCTAGCCACATGAATGCTAACCTAGCCACATGAATGCTGTAGACGCCTGCAAAGTTTCAAAGGTGTTGGTTGGGTAATAACTGAAGAGTTCGTAGTCACAACCTTCCAAGTCTGCTTTGATGTAGCAGATTATGGGGGTTTCACTGAGCGCTTTACTGGTAATTCCCTCAAAGCTGTGCACACTTAAATACCTCTAGGTGGGAATTTATAGTCCTCTAATGAGCTTTTTTTTACTAAAAAAATCTTTTAATAGATTTGTAAAGTACGGTCATCAAATTGTATCACGGTCGATCTAGGCTAATTGTAAGATCTTGTCAAGGACTCATTTTTTGGTCAATTACGATATTTCTCGGACATTTCGGTGATTTGGCTGGTTTGATTTCGCGTCAATTATTTACACTTCATTTAAAAAAAGGGTTCCACTCTTGATTTTTTCTGTGTGCTGGTCAATGATCCTATACAGATTAATTAATGCATATCTTTCAAGGGTTTTGTCTTTATAAATTAATTACAAGCTTTTACCCTAGTTGCCTCTCATAATGCATCTTGTACGTCATGTCTATCAACATCTTCACTTTTTCTTTCATTAATTCCCCATAGTTTAGAGCACTCCGTTAAAATTCTTCAAGATGAGAATTTTACAGATTGAAATAAAAAAAAAAGGATTACTGGCAAAAAAGCATAAAATGCTCAACTACTAAAAATAACGGCCAGAGTAATTTTTTTATGAATGAACCTATATCTTCAATTATTTTGTAAAATCCAGTCAATGTTGACACCTTTTAAAAAAATTTGAAGCAAATCGGTAGTTAAATCAAAGCAATGTTTAGACTTGTTATATCTAAACAAAACCAACCAGATGTTGAAATTTCTTTAGCTCTAAAAAAACAATACTCCTTTAACCTATTAGACCAAATCAAAATGCACAGTTTCAAATTCAAGCAAAATCCACACCATAAAAAGAACTTTCAGCGACGTGAACTTTTTTGTTGTTGTTTAAACCAACTGAAACGTCCAACAGAAGAGTCCACAAAAACGGAAAAGAATTTTGCCGTGCCCATAGTTGTACATGGCCAGCAAAACAACACTCATTAGAACAAAGAAAAACTGAGCCTCTTTTTGAATGTAACTGTCAGGCAGGGGTTTAAAAAATTGGTGCCTTGTGGGTGTTTCCTTTCCCACGTCCCACAATGAAATAACAAGCTATCGGGGTCCATCTTTATTACGAATGATTTTTATCCGCATTTTAGTGAAATTGTCCTCTCTTTCTCTCTCTTCTCTTCTCTTCTTTTCTCTTCTTTCCCTCTCTCTCTTTATCTTGATCTCTTTACTTATGTCTCTATTTGTTTTTTATTAATTTTTTTCTCTCTTTTGTGTTCTATCTTCACAAATTTACTTCTTCTTCTTCCTTTTCTGTTTCTTTATCGATTTAAAACTCTCTCTCTCTCTCTCTCTCTCTCTCTCTCTCTCTCTCTCTCTCTCTCTCTCTCTCTCTCTCTCTCTCTCTCTCTCTCTCTCTCTCTCTCTCTCTCTCTCTCTCTCTCTCTCTCTCTCTCTAGCTCTCCGTCTTTATCTGATTCTATAACTGTTTATCTTTCAACCGTCCTCTCAATATCATGATATCAAAAAAAAAAAAAAAAAAAAAAGGAAAGAAACAAAAACCATTTTTCAATCCTTCATAGCGAAAAGGGTTCTGATCAAAGATTCACTCAGGATCCAGAAATGCTTTAATTATCATTTAATGGTATCAGAGGATAATAACTATAACTATAAGTGAACTTTGATGGATTTTTCCTCGTTTCTGACATGTTTCCATAAGGATAGAGAAAACCAAACAAGATTTGTGCAACCTTCAAATGCAATATTGTCACCAGATCCAAAAAACTGTAACATCAGCCTCATTTTTTTTATTTTTGGGGTAGGTACTTTGGAAAAAAAATCATATCTCCTTTATATTAATTTTTAAAAGGAAAAAGCGTCTTAGGTTTTCCATTTAGATTCATAGTTTTGTACTAAAAGATAAAAACAATACCATTAGAATCAATAGATAATCATGGGATCCATGCATAAGATAAATTAATATCATTAAGTTTAGATGCCAAAATAACGATATTTTTCACAATTTTATGTTATTTCTAGTAACTGACATTTGAAACTGAAAAATAACAACATGAAACATATGTTGAGATCTTAAAATGTCCAATTAACTTTTTGTTTTGTTTCCCACCACAAAACATTGGAATAAAAAAATGGCTTTATAAAATATGGTTCTGTGCAATGAGATGCATTAATTTTATTTTAACTTCTACATAAGTTACCTCAAGGGCCGAGTCGGATAATTTTTTTAGTTTTTTTTTTATTTATTGCTTTGTTGTTTTTCTTTTCCTTTCTTTTATTTCTTATGAATACATTTTTCTTTCAAATGTTCAAAGTTAGCCCCATAATCTGCGACAGGAATATTTTATTTGTAACCGCAAAAACGAAGATTAACAAGAGATTTTTGTTTTACATCTTACGTGTCATTAGAACTCATGATTTTGTTACTTAAAAAAAACAACAAAAAAAAGAAACTTTCCTTCTAAACTTTTTGCTCAAAGATCAGGCTTCAACGAAACGAGCGCATTAGGTTGGAACTGATGAATATAAATGACGTTGAGGTCATAGTTTGAACAGAAATTGGTTCAATTAAAACCGCATGTTCTAGAAATGATATAACTTACGGACCCATAATCTGCTCCCAACTTTCGTGACAACAACTGTGTCCATGATTAAATCAGATTAACTTCTCGCGTAAAAGTTAGGACACAGGGCTTTGGTGATCTTTTTTTTTTTTTTTTTGTTTTTTTTTTTTTTTTTTTTTTAATAAATTTCGAATGGGGTTGGAGTTTGTTATTGTGAACTAACTTTTTTTTAAATCAGCCAGCATCTCTTTCGCTTTGCGTGAAGGTCAATTATTTCAGGACGTTGAATCATCCCCAAAATTATCAGTTGCATGTCATGTGATGCATACCGACATCATTTCATTAACTTTTTTTTTCATTTCGTTAAAATCCTGAACCAAAAAGGGACAACGACGAAACGCTTTTGTTTTAAAACTTTTAGAAATATGCGTGGGGTTCACCTTTCCCGGGTTGCTTTCCGCCTACTCATGAAAGCTGAGTCTTTCACAATCACGTGAATTGCCGTGCACTTTTACCTTTTTTATGAAGATAACAAGAAAGACAGAAAGAAAGCAAAACAGTTTTGTCGGTTGCAAGACTGTTGTGTTTACCTAAGTGATGACCCAAGCTCAGGTTAACTGCCAAGTAAACACACATTAAGGATCTTGAAGAGCATCGACTTAGCTTGAGTTGTGTTTTTCTCGGAGCGAAATGAAGACTATAAATAACTTTTCTACAGAATTAATGAGGGTATAGATTTCCCTAATGGCTAGGAACTTGTTTATCCACATTGATTACAAAAGTTCCTGATTTTCTTTGCAAGTTTACACAGTGAGATCCATCACAGACCTACAGATCTGTAGTTTCAAGTCTCTGTACCATAATTCTCTTTCTCTTATTTCTAACCTAGGTGTAATATCTCAATTGGAGGAGTTTGGATATATATTTTCCTTGACAATTTTTCAGCACATTTTGTGAATGGGATCTCCTAAAAAGTTATGCCATATAACAAGAACCCAAGAACTCTTTTCAGCCTCCAGAAGGAACAAGGAAAAAACCCGTCGCGTAATTTTGTAGTAAATTCTTGTTTTGTTTTCCTGGGTGAAAATGTAGAAAACATTGGTTCTGAAAACCTGGGGACAATAGAATTTAAAATTTTAATTACCGAAGTTGAGTACAATTCACCTAATGAGTTTAACTCCCGACACATGAAAAGTAGAAAGATCAAGATAAGCTTTAGCCGCTTATGTTTTTTTTAATTCATTTAGAACAGTTTTGCTTTTCAGGAACCATAAACCATATCCTATTTAGAACAGGTACGTATATGTCATACAGAGGTGCACGATGTCGCGAGCGTTAGTCCCTGATCATCGGTTTTAAACTGGAGCTTTTTGAGCGGTTAAAGGATCTGTGCAAACAATACCCACTTATTTACTAAAGAAAGCCATGCATTGATTATTGCTTTAGTGAATGTTTAATTTAAAACCATTTTAATTAGGTGAAAATATTGGGTTTTTTTTTCTGCAAATAACATTTTTTTTATGAAACGAGAGTTTGAAAGCTGTGTGGAAGGAACACAGTGAGACATAATCCCTGGCGTAAGTTATAAAGTCTGCTCAGAATAAGTATTTTTTTTTTCTTTGGCCAGTTACGAATGTCAGGATATCTCCAAATATGGAAAATGTCAATGGATTTATCATTTACTATTCACTATTTAGTGTCCATTGCGAATACAATGGCAAAATATCTCAGTGAACTTCAACCCTCTTAAGACATACTAAAGCTGAACAAGTTGTTGAAACTGACATGCCTAGTGCATAATTTAAAAAATAATCATTTGAAATTTTTAGTAGACTAGCTTTTCAACCAAGCAATAAAATATGACCAAAATTCATATACAAATTACTTGTATGAATTACATTATTTTGAGGAATGTTCCAAAGTCTTCATCCTGAAATGGGTAGTGAATATATTACAGAAACACATCAAAACCAGGAGGTTCTGTATCGCAACTCGAGAGTCAGACGCAGTTGCCACAATCGAATCAGAAAACCGACTTTTATACGTGCTTGTTAGATAATCTTGTTGTTTTGTCTTAAGCGCTCTATCTTAAGAGAAGGTTATAAGATACTGAGATTTTTTTCAATTATATCCAATTATTAAGTTGGGTTATCGTCCCCTTTTTTCCCTTGAGAATATCAGCGTATAAACTAATGAAAGCGTCGATCATATTTTCTATTACGTTGATAACTACTTTTCAGTTCTTCCCTCTCAACTAAAACATTTCTATTTATTTTTTTTTTCTGCCTGTTTATGTATGTCTTTTACCTTCTGTCTATCCATCCATCTATCTACCTCTCTATCTATCTCTGTCTATCTGACTATCTCAGTCTTTTCATATGCTCTTAAGGTTTTGTGCAATATTAATTTAATCTCTGCCCCTGCTACATTTCTGATTCTATTGCTATAAGTTTTTACCTCTCTTCCTTTCACTTTCTGTCTTTCTCGTTTTCTCTTATATCGGTCTACACTTTTCTCATTGCTTTCTCCCTTTCTCTCTTGCTTTTCCTCACTTCTTTTCCTCCTACCACTCACTCTGTCTTTCTCTTTGTCTGGTTCGGTCTATCTATCTGTTTCTCTCTTCCTCTCTCTCTCTCTACTTCTCTCCCTTTTTTTTCTCTCCCCCCACCCTCCGCTTTTTTTCTCCCTTTTCTCTTCCTCATTTACCTCTTTTCCTTTTGTTCCTCCCTTCCCGCCCCCGTCCATCCTGTCTGATGTCCGTACCATGTTCTGTCTCACACTTCACCGTGCTGTTTCCTGTCCTTGGGGCGACTCGGCATACTGTGGGCTATAATTAGCCGCTCTTCCTGACCAGCAAAATCTGCACTACGCAGCGAACTCCACGCAGCCTTGCCTCGTTTTGACTCAGTTTTATTTTTCTCTAATAGAGAGAAAAAGTAATGAAGTCACGTTCCCCTTGCAACGCTTAATAACTGGTTCTAAACCATGTGCTTGAAGGGCAAGAGTAACACTTCGGTGTGTCAAAAAGGTGTCTCGACTTAGTTTGAAAAGGCTTCCTATTGTGTAGGTAAATTCTACAGCTAGGTTTTGCTTTTCCTGCGGATCAGAGATGATAACGTCTGGCTGACCCTGTTGGTCTTAAAGTGTGGCCAACTACCACTAATACGACAACTTTTCTCTCTGAAGCCAAAATCTCCAGCAACTTAGCTGAATGTAAAAAAAAATGCATCAGCAAAAAAACAAATCAACATACCAACCAAACAGAGAGATGGCAAAACATGGATCAAAACACATTCGAAAACAACTGTAAAGAAAGGTTTACCTACATCAAAATTATGTTTTGAGGTATGACAAAAACGTAATAAAGGAGTTATGGTGAATATAAAAACCTTTGAGGTATCTCAATGCTTGAATTTTATTCTTAATAAGAATAAATTCAATTTATAACTGGTAGATATCAATATGAGACCGAGATTTACTTGTGAAGTGCTATGTTAGACTCAATCAGAAAAGAGTAATAGGAATATAGAGATCGTCTTGCATTCTTTATTGTAGGCATAACTGAAATAACAGCCCCAAAAAGCCATTGTTGTGGGTGTGTGGTTTAGTATCACTATTTGCAACAGGTCCATGTTGTGGGTGTGTTGTTTTTGACACCAGATGTAACAGATCCATTGTCATAGATGTGTGTTTTTCTAATATCAGCTTTAACAGTTTCCAGTGTTGTGGGTGCGTGGATTTCTAATATCAGCTTTAACAGTTTTCATTTTTGTCGGTTTTCGGTTTTCTTACACCAGCTGTAAAATGTCCACTGTTGTAGTTGTACGGCTTTCTAACATCAGCTGAAACAGGTTTCATTGTTGTGGGAGTGTGGTTTTCTAACACAAGCAGAAATAGATAGATTATTGTGGATGTGTGGTTTTCTAACATCAGCTGTAACAGGTTCATTGTTGTGGGCGATTGGTTTTCTAACACCAGGTGTAACAGATCCATGGTGTGGGTGTGTAGAGTCCTAAGAACCCCTGCTGAGAACAATATCACTCTCATCACTGACCCGACCAGTTAGGAATGATGTGGAATTGAGTTATCCACTGCTTATCGGTGTGTGTGTGTGTGTGTGTATGTGTGTAGGGGTGAGGGGAGGGGGAACTGTCACTATGGAACTGTTATAGGCCCATATCAGATTATTGATATTGGGTTTAGGTTCGATTTGTCATAGACCCCTTTTAAGAGGCATCTTTTGCGGGTGGGGTGGGGGGGGGGTGTGGGCGGAGGAAATGGGGAAAAGGATGGGGAAGATACCCATTATAGTCTTCAAGGGGAACTGATAGAATCAGCCAGTCAACAAATCTTTCTTTCTTTTTTTTTTCCTTTGTACCGCGAAAGAGGTCCGCTCAACAACAGAACTAGACTTTAAGAAGTAGTGATCAGTGTCAACTCTGGAAGTTGTTGAGCAATGAGTTTGCCGATAGACATGTCAATTCTCACATTTTATGCGGAGAACAATGTAAGCATGAAAAATTAAAATGGAACGAAGGAATTTCAATGCGCTAGAAATTTTGAACGACGTTATATAAAAAAACGTCAATAAAGTGCACGATGACAAACTGCTTGAAATTAACAATCTTTGTAACATACGAGAGGAAAAGGAAAAAAAATTCATTGTCGGTTGAAAAAAAATTCGTAGCTATAAAAATTTAATGTCTGAAAGTCTTTAGAACTTTTTGCTATTTCTACGATCTTTTACCTGCTTCTGGTGTGGAAAGAATTTGAAGTTAAAAAGAATTATAATTTGTTAAAGTACAAAGCTGTTGATATGTTTTTCCATTTATCTGTTGATACTAGTGTAAGTCGTTTATTGAAAGGTCTCTTATTTACCCTAAGGCTACAAGGATACATACTCATAACAAATCTAAATCAGATTTAGAGAGCACAAACCACTCCATTATATTCCATTTGTTTTTAATGATTATCTTTGATTTGTGATAATGACAATAATTTATTTCGAGCTGTCTAAAGCTCAGAAGATTTTTTTGCTGAATCCGATCCATTATTATAGTTATCGCGCCTCCAGACATTAAAGACTAACGTTTAGATTCAACAAAGAGACATTTTCACGTCTAAGAAAAATCAGACGTTGTATTTTGTCTGGAACGCGCTCAATGGATCCATAGATTAGCGCATGATGAGAGAATAAGTTTTGCTCCATTTAAAATTGATTGGTTCTATAGAAGACCATAAAACATTTCAAAATCACCAGGAAGACAATTCAGATTTAAAAAATGCTTGAGAAAAAGTTAAAAGCAGGTAAAAGTGCGACGTTATTGTTGATTCTGAACAAGCTGAGACCAATCAGGTTAGGATACACCTTCACCTTAGATCGGCGGGACAAGATACACAAAACTATCGAGATTCACTCACGAGGGTTGAAGCTCATTGACAACAAGATAACATCAAATTTGGAATTATTTCCTCTACACAGCGGACACTTGATATTGGGTGGTGACACATGTAGTGTTTTCTAAAGCGTATCATGGTGGAATGTTTACTGGAGAGGATCTCTTGCTAAAATGCGAGATATTGATCACTAGCGCAACTCTGAAACCTTAAGTTTCCAAAATAACCACAACATTCAAAGAAAGCTGGGTACATTAGCGCTTTCAGCTGAACCCATATATAATTGTAGTGCGAATATTTTTACTATGCCGTTGTTGCGTCTGTGAATGAGCATATTTCCGAGTACCATAGTGCGTGATAAAGACATTGCCCTTCGAAAGCCATTGATTTCATTGATTCAGTTGGTCCATTACAAACTGGTATCTAACATTTTAGTCCAACAAGTCGTTATAGACTTAGAATCTTATTTTTCGGAGACCTTTAAGTGTATACTTTCAAGGGCTCCTTATGTATCAGGTTTGGATTTGAACAAGTCTCACTAAATATGATTGGGAAAAGCCCTCTTGAACTATGAGCGAGTTAAAAAAAAACATATTTAGAACGCCTGCATGGATCTTGGAGAAGAAAAATCTATCGCTTCTTCAAATATCCGTGAGTTGTTGTTTCGTCTAGAGGAGAAATATCGGTCTGATGTCGGAGGCGTCATGATGGCACAGTCAGCATTGAATTGGTTAATGAGTTGACGGAAGATAGTCAAGTGTTAGGGCTGTTCATATTATTTGAAGTCAGGTAGGAGAGAGAAACAGACAAAGAGGCAGAGAGAGAAAGAAAGAAAGAGAGAGAGAGAGAGAGAGAGAAGAAGAAGAAGAAGAAGAAGAAGAAAGAGAAAGGAGAGAGAGAGAGAGAGAGAGAGAGAGAGAGAGAGAGAGAGAGAGAGAGAGAGAGAGAGAGAGAGAGAGAGAGAGAGAAGTAGGACAGAAAAAACAACCACAAACCTAGATCTAGCTCGAGACCGACAAATAAGACGAAAGACGTGAAAACATTAGAACGGATGGAATGAACAGGGATCGAAATTGACTGTTTTCTTTATTTCTATATTAAGAGAGAGAGAGAGAGAGAGAGAGAGAGAGAGAGAGAGAGAGAGAGAGAGAGATAGAAGGGGGTTGTGAAAAGATTAAAACAATCATTGTATCGCAGGTGAGGAGATATGAAAAAAGCGATATAATATATAAAATAATACTCACGATTTTTATGGGTCGTTTATTGTTGGTCAAGTTTTAGGGCTGCTTTCATAAAAATAGGTTTTAGAGAGGAAAAAATTACAACATTAAAGCCTTGTTCATGATAGAACTTGAAAAAAATGATGTATGTTAAATAATACTAGTGATATTACATGGGTCATGTCGATAAACAGTGCTTACAAGCTCAAATAGAAATATTTATAAGGTATGATGAATATTGCAAAATAACTCTCTCTCCCTCTCTCTCCCTCTCTCTCTTTCTTTCACTATCTATTTATCCATCTAACTCTCTCTATCTTTCTATCTCTCTTGCTCGCGCTCCCTCTCTCTCTCTCTCTCTCTCTCTCTCTCTCTCTCTCTCTCTCTCTCTCTCTCTCTCTCTCTTCGTCTCCAAAACCTCATTAGTTCAATGTTTGAGTTTCAAACTGTCTTTTTTTTGTGGTCAGTATTGCGAGACAAAATCCTCTAATGTGAGACCACAAGTTTTAAGGACATGCTTTAGTGTAAACTTGTGTCTCATCATATATTACCAATCTTATCTTCTTTTCTCTTCCTTCCCTCGCTCTATCTTTTTACATCCCCCTCTTGCCTTCTTTATTCCTCTGAAATGTCACCCACGCAGAAGCAATTAGCTCTGATTGGATCAGAGTTGGCCTCAGCCTGGGGTATCTTCGTCTTTTCTTACGTAAAAGCTAATCTGCATTGCCAGAGGCTGTCTCGATTCCAGGAGAAAACTGTGACCAACAGAACTGAACTAAGCATCTGTTTTTTCTCTCACATATTTTCGGTTGTCTATAGTTATATCTATTGCGTTTGAGGACCTCAAAGTAAAGTTTGCTGGGAAGCAGCAACTAATGTTTTCTAGGGAGAAATTAGATCTGCATATTTATATATATATATATATATATATATATATATATATATATATATATATATAGTTGCTCCTTCCAAGCAAACTTTAACTTTAAGTCCCTCAAACGCAATAGATTTCCAATAATCATGATTATTAAAAAGATTTGACGACTAACTGCTATCTTGGCCTGAATGGGCGAAATGTGCTGTGAGTATAATTTTATTTTAAGTCATGCGGTGAACCAGATGTGGCAAACATTTGCCCGTT
>JAWDGP010004222.1:102500-135000 GCA_033675545.1 Elysia crispata
TCTCTCTCTCTCTCTCTCTCTCTCTCTCTCTCTCTCTCTCTCTCTCTCTCTCTCCCTCTGTCTCTTTCTCTCTCTCTCGCTCTTTCTCTCTCACTCACTCTTTCTCTTTTGTTTACTTTTTTTCCTGTATGTTTTCCTCTATCTACCTCTCTCTCCGCTCTTTATTCTTATCTTTCCTTCTCTCTCGCTGTCTCTCTTTTCCCCTTTGCCGCCCCCCCTCTCTGATTCTCTCACTCCTCTGTCACTGATCTCCACTGCTTTCTCATTAGTCGCTCTGGTTTTGTTTCAAGCGATGTGGTATTATGAACTTGTGCACTTTAAGCAGTAAATGGATGGACTCTGTTTATTCCAGTATTAGATCAGCTTTTTAGAAAAAAGAGAGTAGTTGTTAGTCGCAAATCCAAGCCTCAATTTACTATGTACTAGTTGCACTCCGCTCATTCTTCTGTTACTTCTTTCAACACCCTAAGTTTCCTAACAAATCTTTTCAGGATATGGCTGTTTCACCACCTTTCAAAGATCAGATACGACCATGATTGGCAGATTGAACAGCCAGAGATCGAACCCAAAACCATTATATTAGCGTTCAAAAGCTCCACTATTTGGTTTATTTGATGTGTTTTGACATATATTCAACATGCATTACACGATGTTACAAACCTACATTCTGGGACCCGGGAATACATTATTAACGCATTGAATTCAAATCAGGACCTACTTGATCCCTAGCTCCACACCGCTTTCCAACAAGTTCCCATCAGGCCTGTTGAACAGGGTTGATTGAAAGTCCTCTTAACACCAGGGGGAGCCCGAATATCTCCACAGCCTCTCTTGCAGTCTGAGGATCGGCTGGTCTTATCTCAAATGAGATGTATCAAGTTCACAACCGCAGATAACTTAGTTATCCACATTTACATTTATATCACAGGGTAAACTTAGTTTTTATTTAATTTTCTATTTTATACATGAACGTTAATTTTTTCTTCCCTTGCGATTGCATTGTGCAATATCTTAATATGATTAATGTTAAGCGTTAGGTGTTATCGTACAGAAGTTAATGGGAGCATTGAAAACTAGACTTTGTTTCTTCTTGAAAATACGAGTTTGATTGGAGAGTTGGCAGCCTGGATTTCTGGATTGTCAAATTCACGCAGAGTGAAGCAGCCGGGGAGCGCAACATGTAGAGAAAATGTCAACACTGATTTGTAAATAGAAGATTAAATATGAATGGTGCTGTAAAGAGATTCTTTGTTAGGGTAACATCTGATTCCTCGGTGGACACATCCTGTATGTCTGCCGTTTGTCATTCATGCATTCATTTTCAGTGGAGAAACTCTGAAAAGGAGAGTAGCATGACGTAAAGCGGAGAGATATGTCACATAGTACCAGATAATTAGAAACTTAATACTTGTTTTGGTTGGGCACAAACAAAGGTAAAACATAATGAGAGGCATTTATTAAAGAAGCTCTAAAAAGAGAAAGAAGGAGCGCGAGAGAGGGAGAGATTTCTAGAAAGAGAAATAGAGAGAGAGATAGATGGTAGATAGAGAGGGAGATAGGTAAAGAGAGAGAGAGAGAGAGAGAGAGAGAGAGAGAGAGAGAGAGAGATAGGTAGATAGAAAAAAGAGAGACAGAGATAGATAAAGAGAGAGGGGGAAAGAAAGAGAGAGAAAGAGAGAGAGAGAGAAAGAAAGAAAGAGAGAGAGAGAGAGAGAGAGAGAGAGAGAGAGAGAGAGAGAGAGAGAGAGAGTGAGAGAGAGAGAGCATACATATATAAAAAAAAACAGATTGATGAATCAAGAAAAAAGGAAATAGGATATCAGGAAGAGGAGGGGAAATAAAAAAGTGAGACGCATTATGGAATGGAAAGCCAAAGACCGGAGGAAAAAAAAAGTATATCCGCCAGCAGGTGCATTCCGATTGAGATCCTTAATTGAATATTTCAATTTCTGAAAACGCTCCGCTGTTAGTTTTCTGAGGAGCTTTCCATTTACAAGTGCTTGAGGTTAAGGGGGACACAAAAGCAGCTTCCTGTGGAGAATGCGTGAGTAATTGTCGCTTTGAAAATAAAATTTTATCGTTGGAAAACTTCAATTCAGGAGCAAAACCAGGCAGATGTCTATTATCTATCTTGCAAAGAACACGGCAGATGTCTGTTCTCTAGCTACCACAGATGGCTGCTGTCTATCTAGAACAGAGCACAGCAGATGGCTGCTGTTTATCTAGTGCAGAGTACGGCAGATGGCTGCTGTCTATCTAGTGCAGAGTACGGCAGATGGCTGCTGTCTATCTAGAACAGAACACAGCAGATGGCTGCTGTCTATCTAGAACAGAGCACAGCAGATGGCTTCTGTCTATTTAGTGCAGATTACGGCAGATGGCTGCTGTCTATCTAGAACAGAGCACAGCAGATGGCTCCTGTCTATCTAGAACAGAGCACAGCAGATGGCTTCTGTCTATTTAGTGCAGAGTACGGCAGATGGCTGCCGTCTATCTAGAACAGAACACAGCAGATGGCTTCTGTCTATCTAGTGCAGAGCACGGCAGATGTCTATTGTCTATCTAATCCGATAGATTTTCAATAGAAACTGCTGGTGTTTATACTTTCAATATCGCCATCATTTTAACCTTACGTGGTTTTGTGTGTGTGTGTGAATTGGGAAGACCTTTGGTTTTAGCTACTGGTACTGGTATAAATGTAACAAAAATATAAATATTGTGTGATGGTGTTGAGCTGAGTCATTATTCATCTACAATACATCGACCAGATTACATAGATGTGAAAAAATAATAATGTTTTCCTTCAACTGCTGACGATGAAGTAGATTTCAATCCTGATTATTATGATCTGGGGTAAGCTCCATTGGGTTGTTTGATCTTCAAGCACTGAGTTTTTTCTCCTGGTTTGTTCTAGTTTTGAAATGTTCCAGTGTAAAGAGAATATAGTGCCCTCCTACAGGATATCTCTCAGTAGGGAAGGGATATTAGCAACGCACTGATTCAGAAGTGATCACGGAAAATACACATGTAAAAATGACTGCACTGGAGCAAACATGAGCAAACAGAATCCTCGGCTTAAATATTATGACCTCGCATAATTCACAAGTTACTGTGATCATATAGCATACACAAGTTAACATGACCACACAGGATACACGAGTTAACATGGCGACACATCATACACGAGTTAACATTGTGACACATCATACACAAGTTGATATCATACACAGAATACGTGAGTTAACATGGCGACACATTTTACACGAGTTAATGTTATAACACAGGATACACGTATCAACGTGAAGACATATCATACACGAGTTAATATGATTTCACAGGATACACGAGTTAACATGGCGACAAACAATACGCCAGTTAATATCACCTCACAAGATACATGAGTTACCATGGCGACAAACCATACGCCAGTTAATATCACCTCACTGTGTACATGAATTTACATAAAAACACATCATACACGAGTTAATAAAACCACACAGGATACATCAGTTAACATGGCGACAAATTATACACGAAGTAATATCACCTCACAGTATACATGACTCGACACAACGACACATCACATAGAATTTATAGCAAAATAAAGGATAAATGCGTTTACATGAGGACAAACGATACACGAATATTATGACCACCCGGACAGAGGAAATATCTCGCATCGGGCAGAAACGATCGAAGCCCAAACAGAAACACTGATCTTTCTTCAAAGGTTTTAATTACGCCATGAAAGATTAGGTTTGGGGTCTGATTCTAGCAACCCCGCTCTGCCCGATATAGGCTTAGTCCGCGGGTCATGGGCAAACATGGTCAATAAAAGATAATATTTTTTCTAAAACGTTCGGGATCCAGAGCTACTTATCTCGCCTTAGAGAGGCTTTGATAGGACACGCGATAGCAAAATAGCAATCAACAAAATGAAAACGTATTTTATTTCTGTCCCTTTTGTACACGTACACACTCATATTTAAATCTCAAAGCTTACACGCTTTTAAAAGAGAATATAAAGAGGCTGAGGTGAAAATAAGTCGAGTAAACGACGTGTAAAAAAAAAAAAAAACAAGTACTGCACCGGTTGCAAAAGTTCTAAAAATCCCATACCAGTATTTTATAGGATACGGATAAGAGGTTAAAATACGTAACTTCCCTACGAGTAGCATCTTTTGTATTACCGAAACCAAGATTGACCATTGATTATCACAAAGTTTCAGAATGTTGTCTTTTGTTGCTATACCTGCAGTCTTGTAACTTGAAAGAAATCGAAATTCTTCCTCAAGCCATGTGATTCCTGCTAGTTGCCGTTTGGTCTTCTTTTTTATCAGTTTACATGTAGGTTGTCCAAAACATAGCGTTACATCTAATTATCTTTGAGATACAGCGAAGGGATGGCTGTCAGATAATTTTTACAGTAGAGAGAGATATGTTTTCTTAAGGCTCCACATTATTGTAAAAAGTAAGACGGAACAAGAATTATTATGAAGGTGGAATATGCACTGAAAGATTAATCATGAAAAGGAGCAAACATTACGGGCTCCATCTATTATATCTTAAATTTCATTTTTCACCCAAATGAAAACATACTTATCGTTGAATGAAAACATTAAAAAAAACTTTTGGTCTCTCTATTTCATCTATATTGCCCAAAAATATCTCATTCGAAGATAGAGCTTGTCGTCAAGCCAAGGACAAGACTGTTTTTTCATATATATTTAATTAAATTTTCATTTTCCATTCATGGGGATGAAAACATATTTAATCTTGAATTAAATTATGAAATTCAAGTATTGTTTAAATATTTTTTTTTTATTTTTAGTATTCCTTAGCTGCATATCTCTCTTCCACCAACCCCCCAAAAAAGAAAAAAATATACACTGCAAATTATCTTTCACAATATACCTAACTTGGCTCACGGGAATTGAAAACTTTATTTATTTTTTTTTCACTGAGAAAGGAAATTTCTAACACCAGACCATATTTCGGGCTGTGATCTGTATGAAAAGGATGATTATGAAAAAAAAAGATCCCTTGATTCTTCACCAAATGCGTTTTTTTCCCTAACGCAGAGTTTCAGATTACACTACTCATATCTTAGCGGAATCGGCAGATTGTGAGATTGACAATAACTTGGATTCATCTTTGTCTGGAGTCTTCTTATGCTAGGGTCCGATGTCAACAGCCCTTTCCTATACTTGGCTAGAAAAAAATGCAGCAGGTAGAACATTTTTCGGGAAAACATCAGCAACGTAAAACAAAAGTACAGCCAATAGAGCAAAATAATCTTCACACATGTAATAGACGAATACACTTGGTTTAGCATAATATATATTTTCCCAAGTCATAAAAATCGATGTACATAAATTTTCATACTTTAGCGAAGTGTACTTAACTGACACCTAAGTGACCGCTGAAACCGCTGCATGTGTATTGAGGACCAAAGTACTCGGTAGTCATGAGTGGACAATGACCAACGGTCAGTTCCGCAGCACGCTCTTCTGGAACTCCTAGACAACTGTTAGTGACCAGACACCCAGGTTGAGAGCTCTGGCAGTCGATGGAGATATGGTCAAAGTAAGAGAAAAAAAGGAGGGGGGGGGTGGGGGGGGTCCAGGAGTAGGAAGGGTAGCAAATAGATAGAGAGAAACTCAGAGAAGAGGAGAGGTGAAATATCGAAGTACAAACTTCTCGAAACAATTTGAAAATAAAATTATCACTGAGTAAAGGTGAATGGTGATCATGGTATTCGGTTGTTGTTTTTTTTTAACTATCATAAGCATACGAAAAAGGTTTATACAAAAATAAGAGGAAGTAAAGAAAGATATCATGGAGAGGAAGAGAGCTTGGGATGAGAGGAAACTTGGAGGTGTCACCAGAGAATACGCATCTGTGCTCAATATTTGGTTAGGTTTCATCTTCATGCATAGATATATTAGTCTGGGGATGTTTAGGAGATAAGTAGGGGAGTACCATACAGTGACAATGATGCATCGATTCGATAATAATAGAAAAAAAAAAAACGAAAGAGAAATACAAATATAGTGAGTGAGAGAGAAGCAAAGATAAAACGTGACAGTTAAGGAGAGGGAAAAACAGAAGAAATGTGAAAAGAGAGAGAGAAAGACAGACAGATAGACAGACACACAGAGAAGCAGAGAGATGCAAACAGAAGAAAGAGAGATTGAAAGGAGAGAAAGTGAGAAAATAAGACTTACGAGAAAGACAATTGAAGAGAAAAAGAAATATGATTTTTAGAGAATTACAGTATTAACGTCAAAATTGTATCGCATAGTTGAGAGAAAAAAAACTTAAGAAATGAACTTTTTACAGTCTCGGATAGAGAAACTCACATTCTGATACTAGAATGTAAACTCTGTTGTTTAATCTTTTTGAAAAGAAGAAAAGCTTTCCCCAAGATGTGATGTAGTTATGTAAGTAGAATTTCGGAAGTTCCTTTTTCATTTCTTTCATTTTTGGGGGCTTGTTCCCAATCCATACAAATGAAATGCTCTTTCCATTAACTAGA
Organism: Elysia crispata; assembly: GCA_033675545.1. Classification (NCBI taxonomy): domain Eukaryota; kingdom Metazoa; phylum Mollusca; class Gastropoda; family Plakobranchidae; genus Elysia; species Elysia crispata. The sequence goes on from JAWDGP010004222.1 coordinate 109,039, forward strand.
AAAAATGGTATTTAAGAAAACTAATCGATTTATTATTTTATTCAGTCATCAAGGGTAATAGAAAGTCTTACTGAGACAGAACAATACTACTACTGCTTCTGATCTCCCTTTCCTCCGAGAAATCCTCTTCGCATCACACAAAAACAATCTCTGTAATATGATTGGCTTTCCGACTACGCCTCTGAATGTATTTGTCTATGGCTGTCTGTCTATCCTACTCCTTTTATCTCTCTGTCTACTTATCGTTCTAGTTATTTATTTTCCTATTAGTCTCTCACTTTTGTCTCTTTTGTTCTTTCTATCTCTCTCTCTCTCTCTCTCTCTCTCTCTCTCTCTCTCTCTCTCTCTCTCTCTCTCTCTCTCTCTCTTGCTCTCTTCTTCTTCTTCTTCTTCTTCTTCTTCTTCTTCTTCTTCTTCTTCTTCTTCTTTTTCTTTTTCCTCTCCTCCTCCTCCTCCTACTTCTTCTTCTTCTTCTTCTTCTTCTTCTTCTTCTTCTTCTTCTTCTTCTTCTTCTTCTTCTTCTTCTTCGTTTTTTCTCTATGTCTGTCAAGCCGTTTTGTCACCTTTTCTTTTCTTTTTGTTCAAAGATGCTTTTATCATTTAAACAGTTTCTTTCGGAAATATGATTGGATACATTGTTTTAAAGCAGGGCAGCATAGAAGCAAAGATACATAACTGAATCTTAAATTTCGTAACGGTGTATCGTTTCACACCAATAAAAGGAGCCGCAGCACTGCATGGGAATCCCAGGGAACCTCTGTGTTTATCACAGCGCAGAGCTCCGGATGTTCCGTGAGAGAGACATCGCGTGACGTCTTGTCTGATCCAATCAAAACCTCGGAATCCGCAGCCGAGAATTTTTTTTTAACTGTTTGGACTAACGCCACATAATAAGGTATTGTTTGTTTGCATTTGAAAGAATTGGTAACGGTTAAAAGAAATAGAACTGTTTGATCATATAGACTTGTGTGTGTGTGTGTGTGAACGAAATAAGGCAAAGTAAAGTTGGAAGTGTATGGTATGAACATATATATATATATATATGTATGTATGTATAAATATATATGCGTCGAAGATGATAATAAAGATGATATATTAGAGCGTAAAAGAGTATTAAACAATTACTAGAAATAATCAATATATTTCAGATTTTTCCATTGTTATAAAAACGTGTAGGCTTTTTTCAAATGAAAAGCAATATCTTTCTTATATATTTTAAGAGGATGTAAACAGTATGTCAGATACTGCTCTTTTTATTTTTATTTATTTATTTATTTTTTTTTTTTTTTTTGAACTAGGCAATACTTTAAGTGAAAATGAGAGCTACATCCAGCTTTTGTAAATCAATCGACAACTAGGTACATACGGAAAAATTTTGAAGTTGCAATTATTTTCTGAGAATTATTCATAACATAGAAGAAAACATTCATTTGGATGATAAGTGTCTATACAGATATGCTGTGCTGTGTGTGTGTGTGAGTGGGGGTGAGTTACGGTAGGTGCGTGTTGGACCTTTACAATATTTTTAATAAGTTACTTTAATAAAATACAGCACATTATGAACTTCATGTATTTAAGATCAAAATTCCGAAAGCTTAGATAACTATGGTTTATACCTTACAAGAAAAATAAAAATGGTGTATATAAGTATTGTGTGGTTAGAAAAAGAGGTTTAAAGTTCATTGCAAGCGTGAAATCAATGTATGATAATAATAAAGAGGAAATAAAATAAAGAAAGAGAAAACATTGGAGGATGCAAAAAGCTTTTTCTTGGAAATAACTTTACGGAGTTTATAATCCTCTTCTTTGTTTTTCTTTGTTACACTTATTACTTGCATTCTTAGATCCCTTGATGAATTAGTTCATCAAACAGTAGGAATATCGTGAAGCTGAATCTATTAATTGAAAAAAAAATATAATTATGTAGTGCGCATTGCGAAATAGTTACCTCAAATGATCTAGAAAAATATCACTCTGAGACCGAACAGAGAAGAGATGGACCCATTTGGACTGAATTCAGGAGAGCTCTGGCTTTCTAGTGACAATTTCTTACAACAAAGGGCTAACGACTGCGCCAGGCTTTGTGTACGTCGAATCTCGGATGTAATTTTGGGATTTTCCGATTACCATTAGGTGAAATGACAAGAGGCAGGGGAAATTCCTTTTGTTCTGTTGCTTTTATTTTCAGTCTTTTTGTTTGAGGCAATCATAGTATTAGTAAGTCGCTATTATGGAGGGTTTTTATGTTGTTTCGGTGTTGTCAAAAACAACGATTGTTCCTGTAGGATTTGGTTCAAGACAAACTTTAAACACGAGTACGCCTCCTCCGCCAGACGGAACTTTTATTTTTCTCTTCATTTGTGTAAGTAGATGAAATGAAATATCTCTGAAAGAAATGAAGGAAAATTTAAAAATAATAATAATAATAATAATAATAATAATAATAATAATAATAATAATAATAATAACAATAATAATAATAATAATAATAATAATAATAATAATAATAATAATAATAATAATAATAATAATAATAATAATAATAATAATAATAATAATAATAACAATAATAATAATAATCATGATAATAATAATAATTCAGAAGAAGAAAAAGGAGAAGAAGAAAAAGAAGAAGAAGAAGAAGAAGAAGAAGAAGAAGAAGAAGAAGAAGAAGAAGAAGAAGAAGAAGAAGAAGAAGAAGAAGAAGAAGAAGAAGAAGAAGAAGAAGAAGAAGAAGAAGAAGAAGAAGAAGAAGAAGAAGAAGAAGAAGAAGAAGAAGAAGAAGAAGAAGAAGAAGAAGAAGAAGAAGAAGAAGAAGAAGAAGAAGAAGAAGAAGAAGAAGAAGACGAAGAAATGAAGTCTTGTATTTGTTGTCCTTTGGAGGACGTGCATAAACCTTCTGCAGAAACTTGAAAAAACTTCCGAAATGAAATGAATAAAGACTAATGTTTAATACTTCATGTATGTCATCAATGATTAATACCTTAATCAATATAGGTTACAGCAGGGGAAGCACGGACACGTACACAGTCGAGACATAAAAGAGGGGGAAAGACAAGCTGAGAGAAACAAAAAAAAATAGAGTGAAGGAGGTAGATGGAGAGATAAAAAGATAGTAAAAAGGGGTTGGAAAAGAGAGGGAGAGAGAGAGAGAGAGAGAGAGAGAGAGAGAGAGAGAGAGAGAGGGGGGGGGAGGAAATAAAAGAATAGATATAGAAAGTGTGTGAAGAAAAAGTAGAGACATACGCAGAGACGTTTATGGCCCAGGATTTATACATACGTTTTGAAAGGTGATCAATTTTTTTATGGAAAAAAATCATATTTGAATGAATAACGACAACGAAAAACGAGATGAAATAAATGAAAACTGATAAGTAAATACTTTTATAACATAAATAACACATTCTGACACAAGAGAAAAGAATAAAACTTTCCAGCCCCCTTCATTCCTTTTTCGTCTCTCTCTCTCTCTCTCTCTCTCTCTCTCTCTCTCTCTCTCTCTCTCTCTCTCTCTCTCTCTCTCTCTCTCTCTCTCTCTCTCTCTCTCTCTCTCTCTCTCTCTCTCTCTCTCTTTGTCCTTTGTCTTTTAAAGTTGCTCTCCCTCATTCTCTCTTTTTCTCATAGTCACTCTCTTTCTCTATGTCTCCAGCTCCCCGCCCTTTATTCGCTTTCTCTCTCTCCCGTCTCTCTGACTCTCTAAATACACACAGTCCCCTAGTATCCACTTACATCAAACAGGCTTACACTATTTATCCACGGATACCGTAGCGTCCAGAAGTGTTCGATTCAATACCATTTTATAGATTGGAGTTGTTAGACAAAATATCAAGCCCTGAGTCACGTCTCTATCATTCTGCCTGAGATCAGGGATGGCAAAAAATATGCCGTGCTCTACAAACATGTAATAGTATTGCGTCTGAAAAGTTTCGACCATTGTTTTATTCAGGTTATTTTATATTTCAACTAAATCTGTCCCTTGCTTTTCACAAATATAAAGAAAAAACTGTAAGTAAACGATAACATTATCCCCTGGAACCAGCACCATAGTTTTATTTATCAACTACTTGTATGATAATAATATAAGGAGACGGGTAAAACCATTGTAGAATGTTTACTGTGAGGTGAACAATGCAGGGTATCTAGCCTGATCACATTAGACCTTCTCACAGGAATCATCTACGACTGTATTTATCTTGACAATAACTTTATTGATGAAGACTGGTGAAATTCATTGAAACGTTGGTGAAAACAGGGATGAAGGCGACATACAGGCAAGGAAATAAATGGTATTGTTGTCGATAATTTTTTTTTGATGATGATGATGATGATAATTGCAATGTTAATTGGTCATGATGCACAATATATGACCATCTTATTGAAAATATTGAAGTGGACAAGGATAATGACGATAAATTTGAAGAATTTGTAATATTGATAATGCTGTTAAAGAGGAGAAGAAGACTCAATAATAATAATAATGATGATAATAATAACAACAATAATAATAGCAACAATAATAATAACAATAATAATGATGATGATGATGATGATGATGATAATGACAATAATGATAATGATGATGGTTAGGAGAAGGTTATAATGGTTATAATGATGTTGTTGATGGTGATTTTAATGATGAAGAGGGCGAAGAAGAGATAGAGGAAGATGATAATGATGATGAATTTAAGGATGGTGGTAATGGCTCTTTCCTCTCTGAAAACTCTTTCCTTTTTCTTTCTTGCTCACTTCATAACGTATTTCTGATTTCTGTCATTTGCTACATAGTTCAAAGGTTATTGCTTTCTTCCTCTCTTGATAATTCTCTTTATATATCTCTCTTTATCTCCAGCTCTTTCTCTCGCTCTCTCTCTTTCTCTCTCTCTGTCTGTCTTACGTTTTGCTCTTGCCTTCATGAAAACAAGTGTTTTCAATACGCAATTAATTTCTTTCTCTTTCGAGGCTACGATTTCAGTTACTTTTTTTTTTTAAAACGAGAATCATCAAACTGAAATATATTTTCGAAACCAGCACTTTGACGTTAAAACTCATAGCATGTTGCAAAGGGATCAGCGAGACATTGATACAAATGACACCAAGAAAGATACTATTATGGTATAATTGACACACCCTGGGCTCTTGTACCCGTATCCGCCCAATTTCTCTTCTCGACTATTCTGCTTTTCCATCAAGCTGCATGCAATATCCCGCTCTCTACCACACGATGATTACATTCTCCTCCCCAGATCCACCGTGCTCTTACGTCCACGTCGACGTGCCGGAAATTCTTCCTTGAAAGACAACAATTTGCGTGCTATATTATTCACAGTGTAAAATGAAACTGTCAAAATGTGAAAAGGAAGGGGATTCAATGATGGAAAGGGATGGAGAGAAAAAAAATCAGGGAGGGATGAAAAGATGAAGAAAGAGAAATGGAGAGGGGAGAGGGATTAAAGAAAATGAAAGACAATTAAAAAGAGGCATAAGGAGAGAAAGAGAGAGAGAGAGAGAGAGAGAGAGAGAGAGAGAGAGAGAGAGAGAGAGAGAGAGAGAGAGAGAGAGCGAGAGAGAGAAAGACAGAGACAGACAACGAGAGATAGAGAGAGCTATACAGAGACACACAGAGAAGGAGAGAGAAAGAGAGAGAGAAAAAGAGACAGAGAGAGAGGGAAGGAGAGAGAGATAGAGAGAGAGAGAGAGAGAGAGAGAGAGAGAGAGAGAGAGAGAGAGAGAGAGAGAGAGAGAGAGAGAGAGAGAGAGAGAGAGAGAGAGAGAGAGAGAGAGAGAGGACGCAGATACAGAGAGATTAGTCATAACAAAAATGAAAGATTCCTAATTCCATGATCACACGCAAAACGGGGCTGCGTTTTCTCTGAGCTGATTGGATATCTTTGACGCACTCGACTCGCATGCGCACTGTTTCTATTTATTTTATAAATATTTTTGTGTGCAAGGATTCAGAAAAATAGACTCATAACTAGAACTATTTTTTCATTCCTGTTTCTATTCATAATTTTGTTGCTACACCTCAATATAATTACAGGTGGCATGGCTACCTATAAAACCCATTTACGCTGCGTTTTATCCAATAATCCAAAGAAAAAAAATAAAAGAAAAAAAAAAATACTCGTGCACTTTCTTCCCCACGATTATAATATCTTGGTAATTTCCGGAGTTGCGGATAGAGTCATTACATACTGAAATTACCAATCCATCATTTTCCAGGTTTAACTGACACCACTGAATGGATCATCAATAAAGGGATCAATAATGGAAGAAACATAATCATTTAAACCTGATAGATGAACATAGATCTTTTTCCATTATTTTATTTTATAATTAGGGATTATTCTTGCACTTTTATTTCTAAAACGGCCACATGGTAAAGAACTTTTTTGCAATCTAGGATTGTAACCAATGATTCGTTTTCTGCTTTGGAACTTTATCCTTTGTTATCAATATTTTATTCTCTGTTGTTTCTGCAGAAAACAGCACCCGGAAAACTTTCATTTAGTTAACTATATAGCCTACTTGTTGTAAAAAGAAAAGATGGTAACTAAGTTATCTCTTTATTTTGCCACTACTACTACTACTACTACTACTACTACTACTACTACTACTACTACTACTACTACTACTACTACTACTACTACTACTACTACTACTACTACTACTACTACTACTACTACTACTACTACTACTACTACTACTACTACTACTCCTACTACTACTACTCCTCCTCCTCCTCCTCCTCCTCCTACTACTACTACTACTACTACTACTACTACTACTACTACTACTACTACTACTACTACTACTACTACTACTACTACTACTACTACTACTACTACTACTACTACTACTACTACTACTACTACTATTTTTTTCTTATTTTAAAGCGTATGATTTTTTCTAGTGACAAGGTTATGCATGGGTTTCAAAAACCTGTGATACTGTTTATTTTATATGGACATTATAATTATTCTTCCTTACGTTACTGTTTAATCCAAGTTTCATACCGAACAGCATAATTATCTCAAAGACACCAAATAGGCAATATTGAATGTTCTTTTTTTAAGCAATGCATAATGACATATTCATCTTTCTCTGGTTAAAAAAAAAAAAGCAAATTTAAAAAAATTCTTTCATCTACATAGTACTTCCTTAGTTATGACATCTCATTTATGTTCATAGATTTTGTTTGATCATCTTTACAAGGGTGAAGCATGTTTGGGTACCCAATATTTATATACTAAGCACAGCTACTCTGTCACACAGCTTGTTACCGACTCTTTTTCCTATGCATATCTGTGTCGTAACAGCTTAACGCCTAAGTAAGATAAAAATCTGATATATGCTCGGTGAGAGCCACCTTCTGTTCCCGGACCTTAGATGGTTCAACTCATCTTATGATTAAGTGTATACCTGGGTATGGTTGATGGAGATTCTTTACCCAGTATTCTTGGCTGAATAGTTAATGATCTCCAAACTTGTTAGAATAATATACTTCCATAGTATTTACCATTTTCTTGATTTCAAAAGATTACCAGCTGTGACATAAAAAAAAACCGCATCACTAAACATCACGCAACTTTGTACTTCACCCTTTTTGATTTCCCGATAGCGTTGCACTGTCTGCAGTAAGAATCAGTCCTAGAGTAGGGTCCATTATGGTATTATTTGAGTCCTCCCCCCTCCCCCTCTATAATAATTGATAGCTAGCCCTGACCCCACCATCGCCTGCAGCCATGGCTAGCAGCAGTAGCAGCACCCTGTCCACAGCAGCAGGCGAGACTCAGAGCCCGTGGAGGTTCGGGGTAATCCTCTTTGCGCTCCTCCCGAGGCGACACTTGAATGATGAGCAGGTCTTTCACCTATGGGACCTTCGGCTCAGACTCTAGGCAGTGCATGGAGTTCTAGGCAGTTACCTGGCCATTCTCTGGGGGATGCACTGTGATTTCGATGGTTCATATATCAGCGAACGGCCAGCCATCAATAATTTTGATGATTGCTGGTTGCGGTGGGTTATTAAATGGATTAGGAGAGAAGACAATAACGCTAAGAGATAAAGATAGAGAGTGAGTTTGTTTATATCTTGGGGACTTTTGCCAGTGTGAATAGGTGAAATACTAAAATGGGAAAGTTGAGAAGGAGGAGGAGGAGGATAAGAAGAATACGAATTGAAGAATTGAGGAACAATACAGAAAGGAAGAGAAAAAGAATAAAAAGATAGTAATAGTAACAATAATGAAGAAATAAAATTGAGAAATAATAGTATATAACAATTATTATAAATAATAATAATAATAATAATAATAATAATAATAATAATAATAATAATAATAATAATAATAATAATAATAATAATAACAACAACAGCAACAATCATTATAAAAATAAGATGATGATAATGATTTCGAGTCAAACTAGAAGTAGCACCAGCAAAATAAAGGAGTACTAGTAATATTGAAATTAATTGTAGTAGTTGTTTTGACATTGGTAGTGGTAGTAGTAGTAGTAGTAGTAGTAGTAGTAGTAGTAGTAGTAGTAGTAGTAGTAGTAGTAGTAGTAGTAGTAGTAGTAGTAGTAGTAGTAGTAGTAGCAGTAGCAGTAATACTCTTTTAGCAGCAGCAGCAGCAATAGTAGTAGTAGTTGTAGTAGTAGTAGTAGTAGTAGTAGTAGTAGTAGTAGTAGTAGTAGTAGTAGTAGTAGTAGTAGTAGTAGTAGTAGTAGTAGTAGTAGTAGTTGTAGTAGTAGTTGTAGCAGTAGTATTAGTAGTAGTAGAAATCGCACTGGTAGCAGTAGTAGTAGAAATCGTACTGGTAACAGTAGAATTAGTGAAGTAGTAATTACCTATCCCTTTCTCCCTTACAGCATGTACTCAAAAGCTCTGTATACTGTTGCGGCAAACATAAATGTGCTTGAAAACTTTGTTTTTTATTTTTTCCTTCTTTGATTATAATTTTTACTAAAAATAATAATAGAGAAGGACCTTTGTAAAACCAACCTTGTGACAGAAGTTTGTGACAAACTAACCTAAAACAGGTCCTATAACCAGCGCTAACTGGCCATATTACGTCATGCAAACCCTAAAACAGGTCCAACAACTAGCGACAAATAGCTTTAGTACGTCATGCAAACCCTAAAACAGGTCCTAGAACCAGAGACAACCGGCCATAGTACGTCATGCAAACCTAAAACGGATCCTACAACCAGCGACAAATAGATATAGTACATCATGCAAACCTAAAACGGATCCTACAACCAGCGACAAATAGATATAGTTCGTAATGCAAACCTAAAACGGATCCTACAACCAGCGACAAATAGATATAGTTCGTAATGCAAACCTAAAACGGATCCTACAACCAGCGACAAATAGATATAGTTCGTAATGCAAACCTAAAATGGATCTTACAACCAGAAATAAATAGATACAGTACATCATGCAAACCTAAAACGGATCCTACAACCAACGACAAATAGATATAGTACGTCATGCAAACCTAAAACAGATCCTACAACTAGCGACAAATAGCTTTAGTACGTCATGCAAACCCTAAAACAGGTCCAACAACTAGCGACAAATAGCTTTAGTACGTCATGCAAACCGTAAAACAGGTCCAACAACTAGCGACAAATAGCTTTAGTACGTCATGCAAACCCTAAAACAGGTCCAACAACTAGCGACAAATAGCTTTAGTACGTCATGCAAACCCTAAAACAGGTCCAACAACTAGCGACAAATAGCTTTAGTACGTCATGCAAACCCTAAAACAGATCCTACAACCAGCGACAAATAGATATAGTACGTCATGCAAACCTAAAACAGATCCTATAACCAGTGACAAATAGATATAGTACGTCATGCAAACCTAAAACAGATCCTATAACCAGTGACAAATAGATATAGTACGTCATGCAAACCTAAAACAGATCCTATAACCAGTGACAAATAGATATAGTACGTCATGCAAACCTAAAACAGATCCTATAACCAGTGACAAATAGATATAGTACGTCATGCAAACCTAAAACAGATCCTATAACCAGCGATAAAAAGATATAGTACGTCATGCAAACCTAAAACAGATCCTATAACCAGCGACAAATAGCTTTAGTACGTCATGCAAACCCTAAAACAGATCTTACAACCAGCGACAAATAGATATAGTACGTCATGGAAACCTAAAACAGATCCTATAACCAGTGACAAATAGATATAGTACGTCATGCAAACCTAAAACAGATCCTATAACCAGTGACAAATAGATATAGTACGTCATGCAAACCTAAAACAGATCCTATAACCAGTGACAAATAGATATAGTACGTCATGCAAACCTAAAACAGATCCTATAACTAGTGACAAATAGATATAGTACGTCATGCACACCTAAAACAGATCTTACAACCAGCGACAACTGGCCATGGTGAAGCAGTGAGATCTCATGATGGACAGAGCGTTTCACCAATGAACGATAACCACTCAGATTACATGACTATCCCTACACCACCATGGCCCAACCCCAAACCGTCATCTCGCCGCTTCTGGCCGTTCTCGTGGCTCTGTTTCCGAAGTTTGAACGACATAACAAGGTTTTCGCTTCACTCTGATGAGTTGAGTAACTTGTTAACCCTTGCCAGAACTGTGTGTTTGATGAGTTAAGTAATAGCTGCCAGGCTCCCATCCCTTCAGGTCGAGTTTCCTCTGACAGCGATAGATTCTGTACGAGTGCACGGCGCAATTAGCACGCGCTCCATTCCATTACTCGGGAAGACAAGACATGCATTGCTTCAGACGTTGTTTATACCTCGAGATCGGAGCGGTTTGATTGGCCCGCTTTTAACCGATTACCTAAGGGGTGCGGGGACTGAATTCCACATAAATGGTCATTAAGCGACAGTGCGTCATGAACTCTGACAAAATGTCGGTTACTTGTAATAGCTTGGTCAACATTCATGTGCATTTTCTACTTCAACATCCAAAAATCTGCAAAGTGAAACGAAGTTTTCTAATATTTTGCAGGAATGCATAGTTATTATAGACACAATTGGCTGTACAATTTTTAAAAAGTGTTCTTTATTTTCGTCGTCATTTCTGCAGAATAAATTATCCAAATTTCTTGCATGGTACGAAGCTGACATTCAACGATAATTTGAGATGCATGGCTGCGAAGTATGCAATCTTATCTTTTATTTTTTTTTCCTTCATTGTAAAAATGATCTAAGAAAAACATAAATTCAACTAACAGATATCTAAAATTACTTTCTTAAGAAGAAATTAGACAGTGATGTAAAACTAATTTCACAATTCATGTTAGAATGAATAAGAACTTTTTCATTTTGTTGATTCGAGCTTTAATAACAAATTCAGGAGCTGGTTTTTCGCAAAATTTCAGATAATACGATTTTCATAATATTGAAGTTATCAAGAATTGAAGCAGCATGGAGATGTATGTAAATAAATAAACCATTAGACTAAATTTCTAAATAAACAATGAAACTGTGACCTAAAGGCTGTCAGTATTCATTTCGACTCTTATCTCTTTTGCTGCACGATTCTCCAGGTTTAAACACATCGTGTTTACTCCATCTCTACGAGTCTCTTGTCTAGTCAGAGTTGACCATTGTCCACAACCATTGCCGTTTCTGTTACAGTCTTTTCTCGGTGTGGCGGTAGCTATTGACGCATAAAGATATAAATTTTCCTCACATCTCCTCCTACTTATGAAAACTCCCATCCTTGAAATTCTCGCTTCAGTATTTAAGAGACACAACAAGAATGTGATTAGTATGAATCAGATTGTTTTGTAATTTTACCTTCTGATGTTTAGGCTTCAAAGAGGTATAACGAGTTAACAAAAAAAAAAATGATGCGAAATCAACTTTATGTAAACTTCTTAAACTTTTTTTTTTCTTGTTTGCGCGCATTGCACTGCTAGTGATGTATGGAAAAGGAATAAAATGCAACAAAAACAGAAGATTTGTTTCGTTAAAACAAAAGACTTTTCGTCGTTTCAATAACACTAGTATGTTCGGTAAGACAAAAAGCTTTTTTTTGTTGAAATAAGACTAGCATGTTTTTGAAGACAAAGGTTTTTCGTCGTTGCAATAAGATGAGTATATTCGTTAACACAAAAGACTTTTCGTCGTATCAATAAGATGAGTATATTCGTTAACACAAAAGACTTTTCGTCGTATCAATAAGACTCGTATGTTTGTTAAGACAAAAGACTTTTCGTCGTATCAGTAAGACTCGTATGTTCGTTAAGACAAAAGCCTTTTCGTCGTATCAATAAGACTCGTATGTTGGTTAAGACAAAAGACTTCTCGTCGTATCAGTAAGACTCGTATGTTCGTTAAGACAAAAGACTTTTCGTCGTATCAATAAGACTCGTATGTTCGTTAAGACAAAAGACTTTTCGTCGTATCAATAAGACTCGTAATTATGTTGGTTAAGACAAGGGCCACGAACAGTTTAGCGAGTTAGAATAATGTGTATTCCCGTATCAAATACTGGTCCCTCACGACAATTCTATTCTCAACCATTTGATTGAGAAACTGTTTTCAACTTCAAATACAATATGAATCTGCATCGATCGAAGCATGAGAAATATAATCTATCTAGTTCAGCTCTTCAGACGTTCATTATCCTGATTCCGCAGCAACCTGATACCTTGCCATGTCTTGGAAGCTACAGCTAAAGAGATTAAATCTGACAATGTTGCTATTGATTCTGCCGCGGTTTGTACATTATTTTCATTTCAACAGATGCCATGTCCCTGCGAGAACTGCTGATATCTTAGAAGATTTCCGTCCTACCTGGATTTCTCGGCATAGTTCTTGACACCTATTTATTGATCTCCTGTTAAGCTATCCTTGCTTTTGATGAGGAGGAGGGGGAGGGCGGAGGGGGAGTTCTGGTAAGCTGGTTCAACGAGTACTCGAGGAGTGGTGGAAGCGATCGGTACGCGTTCAGGCAAAATAAATCATAACGGATGGACAGATGGTAATAAGAGGTCGCGATCATAATGATATGAACCACTGAGCAGGCACACACGGTAGCATGTTCCTCTCATGCGAGGAGAAGGGAAAGAGAGAGAGAGAGAGAGAGAGAGAGAGAGAGAATCTGAGAGAGATAGAGCAAAGGACATATGGAGAAAGAAAGAGTTGAGAGAGAAAAAGAAAGGAAGAAGAAAAAGGAACTTGTTAAAAATTAATTTGGAAGCAACTGATTTTGCTGCTTTTCCCAAGTGTATCCCCCCCTCGCCTCTCCGTAAGCGTAACCACTCAATCATTTACAACGTCATCTCAGATTAACTTGACAAAGTTCATCTAAAGCAGAGGAAAACAAACTTCATTGTGTGTCTATTGAAGCTGCCTCCTGGATTAGAAACTTTAGGAATTACTTTGTATTTCTTAGAGCGAACATCGCGAATGACGATTAAACATATCATAATGATCTTGTTACTATATTGAAACGATTACAGATTAATATTGGTTCGAATCCACAAGGTAGAGTCATGCAGGTCGATGTTCGTGCGCTCGATCCTACGGTCAAACCAACAGATAATTTACTCTCGGTGATAGAATGTGAATCTGGCAAACCGGTTTTATCGGCTAGTTCAAGAACTGATACAACGATTCGTCATTATACAGACCGGTTGATCTGCCAAACCCGTTTGCAATATTCATATATCCGGATTTGTTCCTAGAACATCCGACTCTACCAAGAAGAGAGAAGATTTAAAATGATGAAGATTAACAACGATTATCAAAGATTAAATATAAAATGCCCGAATCGCAACAAGGATTATCAGCGCCCTAGATAAGATAGATCGGAAGTAGACAACAAGCAGTATTGGGTCCTGTTTTACATGAATTGTTCGATCTGTTGTTCTGTCCTTCCAAGGAAGGAACAAAGAAGTAAATTACATTTATTTTGATGTTCCGTAGGTATCTGATTTTTTTATATATTTTTTGTTAGAGTTTAGTTCAAGTTTTGAAACCACACTAATAGAAATTCATACCAGAAAGAAAATATAAAAAATATTGTAAAGAAGTTACAAAGACGTCCAGTACAAGAATTTTGGTTTCCTTTCTGGATATATTCTTAAAATTAGACATTGTTTTAACCCTATGAGGTGAAAAGAATATCATGACTAGTTCGAGGATTTGAAAAAAAAATCGGTTTAATAAAATTCTCTGATATTTACATGCTTACACAACTATCACAGAAAAGGCTTGAAACACAGAAATTCCATAACTAAAAACAAGAACAGTGCACAGTTACACACAAGATCAAGCCAAAATATTTCACAACGAAAAATTTGAACTATGGAACTAAACAAAAATTACATATATCAGGCCTCGTTTGTAATTGATATTAAGAAACAATAAAATGCCTCTATTGCTCGTACTGCTACCACTTCTACTGCTATAACTACTACTACTACTACTACTACTACTACTACTACTACTACTACTACTACTACTACTACTACTACTACTACTACTACTACTGTTGCTGCTGCTGCTGCTGCTGCTGCTACTACTGCTACTACTGCTGCTACTACTACTACTACTACTACTACTACTACTACTACTACTACTACTACTACTACTACTACTACTACTACTACTACTACTACTACTCTTCGTCCTCTCTTACTACTTCATGCCTCCCTTTACCCTAATTTATATTATTTAATACCCTCCCCTATGCTGCCCACAGCACATTTCCGTGTTTATCATAGATTATCTCTCTCTCTCTCTCTCTCTCTCTCTCTCTCTCTCTCTCTCTCTCTCTCTCTCTCTCTCTCTCTCTCTCTCTCTCTCTCTCTCTCTCGATCACTCTCTCTCTCTAACATTGTGCACTGACAATACTAATACCATAGCCATAACATCCTCTATCATCCATCATCAGCTATGTTTCACGTCTGCCGCACGACCTCTGACCTCTTTAAACACCCGATTCCTTCTCTGCGCATGTCATCTTGTCATGCTATTTATAATAAGGAATAATGGAGTTGGACCGCAAGTATAGTTTGCCCAACAATGGCAATACTGAACTGGCAGTCTTGCGGTTTAATGTATTAAACAGCTTCCTTTCATACGTAATTTTCTATATTGTAGCCCATCTATCCTTTGCATCATTATTAAAAAAAAATATAGAATTTATAATATACACACACAAATATATATATATATATATATATATATATATATATATATATATATATATATATATATATATATATATATATAACAAACAGAGAAACTAGTCATTCTCAGGAAATGCCTGAAAATTCAGTCATTCCCTAGTAGTTCCTGTTTTGATCAGAATGCCTTAAAATCTTAGTCACGTTCAGATATTTATATATACATGTACTTGAGAGATTCAGCTTATAAAAATGACTTATAAAAAACTGAGTTTTATCTTCATTAATAACTACTACAATTCCGTACAACGAAGCCTTTAGAGAGAATATAGAAAGATACGAGAAAAGAACAAGACAATCTTCTAGGTACCATCTGGAGTGAAAATAGGTAGAACCTTTCCTAGTGAGCACACAATTTTATAATGTTAACGAAAGAAAAATAATTTTGCAAAACCGATAGAATTAATTTTTGGTGACATAACAATAAAGAACAAAATAATAATCATTCTTAATATGGTTAACGTTGTAACTTTTAAAAAGTTTCCTTTTTTTTTTACTTCCACAGGCCTGTTAAAGAAAGAGAAACAAATTTTCAAGTCAGGTAAGTCTTTGCAGCTTGTTACTCAAAATTATAGGGAAAATTTTTCATACTACTACTACTACTACTACTACTACTACTACTACTACTACTACTACTACTACTACTACTACTACTACTACTACTACTACTACTACTACTACTACTACTACCACTACCACTACTATCACTACCACTACTAGTACTACTAATACTACTACTACTACTACTACTACTACTACTACTACTACTACTACTACCTACTACTACTACTACTACTACTACTACTACTACTACTACTACTACTACTACTACTACTACTACTACTACTACTACTACTACTACTACTACTACTACTACTACTACTACTGCTACCAGATATGCTGTTCTTGTTGTTATTGCTTCATCACTACTGTTACTATTGTAATCATACTTTCATTATCAGCCTTATTTTGTGCAATCCAAAATGATCTGCTATAATTCTAGACGTTCATTTTCAACCACATCTGTTTTGTTTTTTGAGACCTCCGCTCGAGGTTTCATTTTTAACATAACTAGAAACAAGACAATATATGAATATATGAACTTCATTGATATGATCGAAAAAAAAACCCAACTAATTAGGCATTGATGTGATCAGAGATGTCTATTGCGGGAAGGAGAACTACCATTCAGCGCAGCCTGCAAATCTTTAACCAACCCAGAGCCAGATCTAGAAAAATACACGACATTATCTGTTTTTATGACGGAACAAACATGCGCAATTATTATTCTGATAGATGTTATCTGCTCTGGACGTCTTTGCGTCTATATTTCGCCGCCATAGCCTATCTTGATTGTAAATAATGACAGTGAGGCAATGAAACAAGAAAACACACGAAATAAAAGGTATCGGTCAAAACAAGGCTCGGATTCCAAAGAAGGATAGTAATGAGTACCTTAATCTCAGACATGATCGTGAACGGGGAGGCGGTTATTATCTTAATCATGCTAGGAGAAACCACAGGGCAACCCCGGTTACCTGATTGTGATGTTTGTCATCTTACTCTATCTATTGCTGATATTACATACGCAATTAAGGGCTTGGCGCAGAGGTCTAGCTGTCATCTGACGTGATCAAGATTTATCCGATACCACACTATGGATTCGGCTTGGTGGAAGTCCAGTATCACACCATGACTTCGGTTTAAACGATGGGCACTATTTCATGAATTCGGTTTGAAGATCCTGTACTAAATAATGAATTTGCTTCGGAAGTTTCCGGCATGATCGTTTCATGAGCAGACATAATTGAAATATAAGTGGTGGAAATTTAAAAATGAAATGACTGAGTTGAAATAATAGCTTATTGATTATTCTCCATAAGATTTTGAATCTTGCATGACACTAATAAAATTTTCGCCTTTTCAAAGGGAACAGAATATAATTAAGGTGTTCGTTCTTGCTTGACTTAAAATCAACATAAACATTATTTTTTCATAGCTGCCTTTACACTCTTTTGGGGAAAAACATATTAAGAGACCTTAAATGGTAGGCCGGTATGATAGGAAAACATAGTACATGAATCTAATTTGTTTTAAAATGATAACAAAACAGAGGAAAACTTTCAAATTTAAGAAAATTGTCATAACGCATCGGTTTGGATATGATGTTGTTTTTATGCAATGATATTATTTAACAAATTTCATGTCTCTGAAATAAACATAGATATTGTGGTCCAAAATCGTTATAAATTAGCATAATCTCTTTTTCTTTCTCTCTCTCTCTCTTTCTCTATCTCTCTTTATCTCTCTCTCTCTCTCGCTCTCTCTCTCTCTCTTTCTCTCACTCTGTCTATCTATCTCTTTCCCTCTCTCTTTTTCTCTCTTTCTCTCTCTCGTGCTCTCTGTCTATCTCTCTCTCTCTCTCTCTCTCTCTCTCTCTCTCTCTCTCTCTCTCTCTCTCTCTTCTCTCTTTCTCTTTCTCTGTCTTTCTTTTCTTCATTATTTTTTTTAACTTCTCCTCTATCACGGCAAATTTCTAAATGTGAGTTTAGAGTTAGATATCGGTTGATGATGTATGAAAACGAAAACGTCGAGGGGATATTTCAACCCGATGTTTTAGAACAAAATCTTCTCCAGCAATTCGAGAAAGCAACAATCAAACCTTAAACCACATCTCTGCCATTTACAGGGAAAAACAGAAGAAGAGGTTTAAGTAGGAAAAACACTAACCATTCTCAGTTACATTAACCTGAATCTGTATCCAATCGCCGAGATTGTGGGTATGTGTACCTCGCCAGTACAAACACTGCAAATTGTGTAGGAACGGAGAAAACAGGTTACGTAAGTTAACGACGCCCAGTATAAAGAGCTTGTTTACGAAACTATCTGGTAGGTCGAAAATAATGCTAGCTCTGAATCTTTGGTTTGGGAACAATTGCGCAATTTTCGAAACCAAACGATTCATTTGTGATTTGGCAATTTATAATTCTTTCTTTTTTTTCTAATTTTTTCTCCACTGTACTTTACTGGCACGGTTGTCTTTGTTTACTCGTGTACGACGTAGTTAACTTTGTATCTAAAAATAGTTCAATTGTCGTGACTAAATCAAAACTATACATTGGCCGCCAAGTAACGAACCATTCAGAACCATAGTATGGAAAACAATTTAACCTGCTGTGCGTGATGATCAGAAAGAAAAAAAAATGGGAGTCAATAAAGGCGCAAAGCGTTTTATCGTAAGCGTGGGTTGCAGCTAAACGTTATGGTTTCATTCACTGTGGAGCTTTAGACACATTAGCGAATTTCTGCCATAGATTCGCTTCAATCTTTCAAAGGCAAGCTACAATACTCATCAATAAATAAAAATCATAACGGGTAAAAATTACAGTGAGGAGGCCTAAATAGGCTTTAATACAAAATTCTGACTTCCTCTAATTGGACACTTCGCGGAAACATTGACAATATTTTAATCAAGACCAAAATAAAAAAAAAAGTTTGCTTAAAAAAACAAAAACAAAACAAAAAACAATTAACTTTCATAATAAGTTAGAAATAGACAAAAAAAAAAGTCTTGTAAGTATTCGAATATAACGTTATCTAAATTCTTTTTTCCCCAAGTTTTTCACCCACACTTCTCCGTGACATACTTCTCCCGGGGAGACCAAAGATAAACCCCCTGGTGGAAGAGATTTTATCACCGCCTCCTCTCTAGTTTCGTGCCTGGTCGCCCCAGTTTCCGCTTCCAGAGCGCCTGTAGCAGTTTCCAGATCCAACTCGTATCACTGAACGAAGGGGAAAAGTATTGGAGAAAAAAAAATATCGTCAAACAATGCTATAGGGTCGAAAAAGACTCGATCTCATAGGGCTAGAGGGCAAGACACTCGAAATTTTATTCAATGCAGCACGCAGCTGTCATCGTCGGGGTGTACATATATCGGCCTCTGGCTCCCTACGAATATTTGACAAAAAAAAAGAGACACAAAATAGAAGAATAGAAAATTCCAAGCGTTCCTTTCAGTTAATGTGGAACAAATATAACACCTATCCACGAATAACTTGCATCTGTAAAGTTTCTTTAAAAAAAAAAACCCAACAAATTTTGATTCTATTATGTCCCTTGACACCGTTTAAAAACGAATGCGCTTGAGGGAACAAACCTTTCTTTGCCTGCACTAATCATAAGACATTCTCAAAACAATATGATACGAGCAGTGCAAAAAAAAAAAAGGAAAATAAATATTTTAGAGATCTTTAAAAATTCTAATAAAAAAGGTACTACTGCTACTACTACTATTACTACTACTACTACTACTACTACTACTACTACTACTACTACTACTACTACTACTACTACTACTACTACTACTACTACTACTACTACTACTACTACTACTACTACTACTACTACTACTACTACTACTACTACTACTACTACTACTACTACTACTACTACTACTACTACTACCACCACCACTACCACCACTACTACTACTACTACTACTACTACTACTACTACTACTACTACTACTACTACTACTACTACTACTACTACTACTACCACTACTTCTATTAATACTTCACTACTACTACTGCTGCTACTACTACTACTACTACTACTACTACTACTACAGCTACTACTACTCATATAAGAATGATGATAATAATAATAATAATAATAATAATAATAAGAAGAAGAAGAAGAAGAAGAAGAAGAAGAAGAAGAAGAAGAAGAAGAAGAAGAAGAAGAAGAAGAAGAAGAAGAAGAAGAAGAAGAAGAAGAAGAAGAAGAAGAAAAATAATAATAAATTTGAAAGTATATAATAACATTGCGTTTTTGTAATCAAATGCATTCTAGTAGCATATTTAAAAAGTATATTTAACAGTTCTTATTTCTCTCTCTCTCTCTCTCTCTCTCTCTCTCTCTCTCTCTCTCTCTCTCTCTCTCTCTCTCTCTCTTTCTTTCTCTCTCTTTATCTATCTACCTATCTATTTATCTATCTATTCCTTTTTTTCTCCTTCCCTTTCCCTTCTCATCCTTTTTTCTTCCATTTTCTTTTAATTTTTTGTTACTTCACCTCTCTCTCTCTCTTCCCATGTCTTGTTATGTCTCGCTCTCTCTTTATCTCTCTTTCTCAGTACTTTGAATGTTTGATTTAAATCATCACAAGAGTCTTAATATCTTTTTCATGACAACTTCTTCGAGAACACTTGAAAGCCCTTCCTTTACGTGGAAAAATAAAGACCAGATAGATCATCTTTTACGTATAAATTTGAAATACTCGTTGTTTAATGACCTGAAGTTTTTCTTAAAGGTTGGTCTTCAATTTGTAAAAAAATCCTAATCCGTTGTCCTCTATTCTTCAATTTGTTCTTGAAGTCTAATCTGTGGAGATAGATTTGGGTTTATATCGGTTCACGCTGGCCTCACGTCATACTGCTGAGCGCCTAGGACTCTATCCGAGAACCGGATAAAGAAAGGTGAGTGTTAGAGTCGGTGCATGCCGGTCTGAAATCACAACGATAAATGCATAGGTTAGTAGCGGAGAACCAGGTGAATAAAAATTAATATGAGTATCGGTTCATGCTGACAAGCGGATTCAGGTTTTGATGTCTATTGATGGCAGGAATATTTCTCAAAAGATTGACCAGAAGCAGATACCATTAAAGAAAAAAAGACAAAAACAAATTATTGTTTTTTAGAAAATGGGAATTTGGGGATATCAAATACGTTAGAAAGAGAGAGAGTGAGAGCGAGAGAGAGAGAGAAAGAGAGAGAGAGAGAGAGAGAGAGAGAGAGAGAGAGAGAGAGAGAGAGAGAGAGAGAGAGGATGAAGTAAAGGAACAAGTGAATATGAAGGTCACAAAAAAAAGAGGAATTGGTCTAGATGGAGATGATGACTAATAAGGGAACTAAAGAGAAGAAAAGAAAGAAAGAGTGAGAGAGAGAGAGAGAGAGAGAGAGAGAGAGAGAGAGAGAGAGAGAGAGAGAGAGAGAGAGAGAGAGAGAGAGAGAGAGAGAGAGAGAGAGGTATCGGGGAAAGTGATAAGGAATTCAGTGGGCAAAAGAACGGATGAGATGAAAGCCAAATGCATTTATGAGAGGGAAAGAACTTAGGGGACAGAGAAATAGAAATAGAAAACAACGAGAGAGAGAGAGAGAGAGAGAGAGAGAGAGAGAGAGAGAGAGAGAGAGAGAGAGAGAGAGAGAGAGCGAGGGAGGGAGACAGACAGACAGACAGGCAGAGAGAGAAAGAGAGAGGAAATGATATAATACGTAAATACATTTTAAACAGAAGATTAGGGTGTGGGCGTAGAAAGAGAAATAGAGAGAAAGGAGATAAATACAGTTATTGCTCTTTATTTTCTAAACCTTCTTTAGTTCTAATCTGTTAAAAAATTTTGTAACGTGCATTAAAACTTCACTTTCATTATCTCCATTTTCAAAACTATGACACTAAGATATTATACAGAAGAACAAAGATTTAGGACAAACCAAAGAAGTCAGATGCCCCTGTCGGCTATGCTTACCTCTATCATACAAGGTGATTGTTTCGGCAGTCTCTTGACATTCACTACTCCTTCACGCTTGTCTGGCAAGAGCAATTTCTCGAGGCGCCAGTCATCTCAACTGTCATTGCGTTGGAATAACAGATTCGAGTTTATAAAATGAGTTTGTCTTTCCTTCCATTGTTCGATATAGCCCATCGACATCACGGCAATCCCAGGTCTTTTGTTATCAGTAGCAAACTTAAGCAAGCCCCCGTTTGGCAATGAGGGATGAAAAGATGATGGATTAAACTTACCAACCGATGGGGAGGGAGTCGAATCTCTAGAGAAGAAATGTGTATTCCAGGATGGACGCTCTATTTACTTTTCTCTCAAAAGCTGTCATTTTGCCTATGCTTTCATTATTTATTTATCTCTTTTTGTCATATTCTCACATACACGGCATCTCACTCTATCTCTCTCTCTCTCTCTCTCTCTCTCTCTCTCTCTCTCTCTCTCTCTCTCTCTCTCTCTCTCTCTCTCTCTCTCGTCTTTCCTCTAGTTTATTTTTATCTTCCACAAATATAACACACTCATTCGACCAACTGACGAAGTTGAAAGAGTTTTCAGACGATCCTATCTTCAACTGATCTATATGAAAAAAAGATGTTGAATAAATTATTAAGTAATAATTTGGTCATTATTCTTATTAACCAATCGGTGTAAATTTTTTCTTCTTTTCCTTTTTTCCTTTTTTTTTTTTTTGGTGTGCTGGGTGTGGAGTGGGTGGAATATGTCCTGCATTAATAAGAAGTTATGTTGCGAAGTTGGATAAAATAATGCCTTCATAATTAACTTTATGCGGCAAAAACGTATGTAAAATGAGAAAATGCCAGGATTAAAGCTCCTTTGGGTATTTGGCAATGGATTGCGTCATAATTTTAGCCTGATAGCAGAAAGAAAGAAACGGGATTCTGTATTCTTATCATAATCATTATTAATCTTTCAGTAAAACGCAGATGTCGAGTTGTTGTTGTTGTTTTTTTAATATTTTTTAAATGCTTTTTTATTAGAATTAAACCCGTGGTAGAACGTAAACATTGCTGGTTGATTTGGTTTATTAACTTATTTAAACACCAAAAATGAATAATTAGAAAACATTAAACGGAGATTTATTTTTTGGGAATGACATAAAGTGCAATTTCTCAAAACATGAGTATTACGAATATAAAGCTAAACAGATTTTCATTGATCTAAAAATAGTATCTGTGCAGTGTATAGAAAAAAAATTTAAAAAGTGTAGAGTTGGGTCTAATAAGAGTAGAAAACTATTGTGAGGTGGTCAAAATGTACAACAGGTAGAAAAAAATAGAGCCCTTGAGATGCTTACAACGGTAATGATTACAATAACATATCAGAGGATTTTAAATACTACTCATAAATGGTAATTTTTCTTCTTCTTCCAAATGATGTTAATGTCCTACTTCTTTTTACTTGTTTCGAGATAATGTATTAGCCATAACAACAAGGGGAAATTTATTCAATTTCAGTCTTGCATCTTAAAAAGATTTTTAAAAAACGGATTGAAATTTACGCCGCTATATCTTGATATCTTGTAGGAGTAACAAATAGGATTATTTAGCTAATTTTGAAAAATAAAAATGTATTTATATAATCTCTCAAAGAGCCGTTATCATGTTGCTTTAAATAAAGCGTAGCAATGAATACCTGCAATGCAGTGCGCTTTTCGGGTTGGGTTTTTTTTTTCTTTAAAGGAATTCATTAAAAAAAAAAAGACGAAAAAAATGCAAAAAGAATAAGGCAATCAAATTTGCCAGACTATAAATTTTCGCTCTCCTTGTCCTAACATAAAATTCATCGTTACTTTGCAGTGAAAATAACGAAGGGAAAAATTACTCGGTCCATCTTTTCCTGCCCGTTACTCCCCAGCAATCTAAAACAATTATGTCACAATCCAGTTCCGGAGACAATGCAAGAACGACAATCGAAAATCCCCGCTGAACGCCGGACACCGGAAGTATTAAGAGGCTTGTCGAAAATGGGCTCACCGGATGAACAGCGGCATTTATCTTGATTTCACTTGCCAGATTGGCGTGGCACAAAATTCTCATAGGCTTAGGGTGGGTTTATGGGGTTAACACCAGTGATTTTTCCTGGCAACCCACCGTTTTTCATGTATTCTCTTTGTTTTGATTTTTAACTGCATTACCGGGACGGGAATTTGATTTGAGCATAAGATTCATCCTGAATCATAGTTTTGCATTGGAGAGATGTTATAAAATTACAGATGATATTGAATTATTTTTCCAAGGATGCAAATTAGAAAAAAAAATTGTAGCTATTACATGCGCTATTATCTGAGCCTAAAACGACGAAAAAAGTTAAACGTTTTTATCAAATACATATTTTTCGAAAATTAATGATCTGCTGAAAAACATGTCTATCAGTTATAAAAAAAATTTCAAGTTCATAAAATAGATTCATAAAATAGGACACAACCGTAAATAGAAGGTATTTTCATGTTCCGTGAAGAAACATTAACATCCCAATCAACTAAGAAAATTAAATTGAACTATTTCATCCAACTAGCTCCTCTATTTATAATCATTTATTCTCAATATTGAAGCTCCAAATTAACTACTAGTTTTTTGCTGTTGTTTTTTCTTTTGTACTTGGCTTATTCTGCGGAACAATTCAAGACACAAAGTCTCTCAAAGAAATCAATTGGCAAGAAGAAAAAGGAGGAGGAGGAGGAGGAGGAGGAGGAGGAGGAGGAGGAGGAGGAGGAGGAGGAGAAGAAGAAGAAGAAGAAGAAGAAGAAGAAGAAGAAGAAGAAGAAGAAGAAGAAGAAGAAGAAGAAGAAGAAGAAGAAGAAGAAGAAGAAGAAGAAGAAGAAGAAGAAGAAGAAGAAGAAGAAGAAGAAGAAGAAGAAGAAAAAGAAAAAAAAGAAGAAAAAGATGTGGCTTAATGATAAGAACATAAAATTGAATCTTGTGTTACAACAAATCGAAAAGTGTCTATCTATATTGACGATTTCTGTATTTAAAGACAAAACTTTGCAGTTAAGACAAGTACGTCTTTACATTATGAAAGATCATCACTAAATGACACTGCATGTTCACATGTGTTTAAAAATAATATTTCGTTTTATTTTTTTTTTCTTTCAGTGACATTTACAACAAAGCAAAAGATTAACTTATGTCCTGCAACTTTCTCAATCTTCCTTCATTATCTCATTATTAGTAAAAAAAAACAACTTTTTAAGTATTAACAAAGTAAGAACTACTTAAAAATAAACCTGCAGGTACATGAGCATTTTTTTTTCAATACCTTGAAGCAATTCGAACAATCGTTAGTTGAGAAGAGTTGACTTAAATGCATCAAATCCACAATATCTTAGAGCCTAGTCCTCTCTTAAACTATAGACAAAGACTCAACAGGCACATTAATCATTTAAATGGGAAAGAAGACTTGCCAAGCTCTTAAGACAGTGCCATAAGCGCCTGCAATTATTGAGGAAACACAAGAAATAGATTAGATCCTATGTAAATGGTCCCGGACCAAGATAATCCTCTTTCTACATGTAAGTAGACTGAAACGAAAGGGTTCATTATACTAAGCCACGTCTATCTCGATTGGCGCCCAAAAAAGGACCCACTTTCCTCAGAGTAAGACGTCAAGATTCCGTGAAAGGTTACGGCCCATCCCACAACTCCCGCCCACTTTGTTCGTGTCTCCGGGAAACACAAGGCGGAGGCAGTTCAGGCGAACGGATCACCAGCCTCGCCAGGTCTTCTGCTCCACTGGCAGACTTCAAGGCTTGAGCTGGGAAACCGGCTCATCTGCCTGGATAAGGGGCAGCAATCCTTCATGTTAACCAAATCAAACACACATCGTGGAGTACTTCAAGAAAGGGAGGCAACCTATGAGAATTTAAAAAAAAATAAAAAAATAAACAAACGGACACCGCCCCAAAAAGACCAATTTCCTTTAAAGAGTAAAACAAGAGACGACAATAGACCCTGAATTTAAACGAAAACATGGCACAATTCGTTCTGTTAGGCTTTTGAGGACAAAGAAGTCATCCGGAGAGTAGACATCCTGTCCGCACAGCAAAGCCGGCAGGAAATGGCGTTATCTTTATCCTTGAGATTTACATAGTGAAGAGAGAAGGTGAGCACAAGAGGCTGTTAACATGGTGGAAGGTCTAATTGATAGGCCTAGATGCTAAAGC
>JAWDGP010004222.1:145000-180000 GCA_033675545.1 Elysia crispata
TTATGTTTGTCTTACTTCGTAGAAACAAAAAATATTTCTCAAAATTACTGAAATGAATTAATCTCACTTATGGCCAAATCATTTTTATTATCTTTATAAGCCTCACGATTTTTTCTTTATCAACCTACCTAAAAAAATCTTAACGAACACATCATATGCAAAGAAAGACATATAAAAAAAAAAAAAACCTGTTTAATTTAGGAAAAGGGCGAGACTGAAACTACTACGCAACTTTTATATTTTGGTATGATTCTCACATTACTGTCTCAGTTCCCCCGGGCAAATTCCTGTCATTCGCAGTAGACTAGCGGAATGAATGACATTGCTGTGTTTTGGTTTTTTTGTTTTTATGTTGTGTTTTTTTTTTTTTTTTTTTTTTTTTTGTTGCTTGTATAGGTGGGCTCCAAGTAACAGAAGTTAAAGGAACATATGTTAAGACAATTCAGTTTATAGTTCAGTTTTATCCTTGGCAAACATTTAAGAGTGTTGAATTAAAGAAAGACAATTCAAAGATTTTTTTTTTTGTTCTTTTTTCTCACTTATACAAAATGTAATGTGTCGCTAATGTCTAATGAAATATGAAGTCATAAATTCTCAATGCTAATTTTTCACTCTGTTTCCAATTCAAAATCATCACAACTAAATGGAAAAAAAAACACCCCTGCCACTGCTCTTGCTCCTTCTCTCCCTCCTCCTCCTTTTCTTGCTGCTGCTCCTCCTCCTCCTCCTCGTGCAACTATTACTACTACTACTACTACTACTACTACTACTACTACTACTACTACTACTACTACTACTACTACTACTACTACTACTACTACTACTACTACTACTACTACTACTACTACTACTACTACTACTACTACTACTACTACTACTACTACTACTACTACTACTACCACTATTACTACTACTACTACTACTACTACTACTACTACTACTACTACTACTACTACTACTACTACTACTACTACTACTACTACTACTACTACTGCTACTACTGCTACTACTACTACTACTACTACTACTACTACTACTACTACTACTACTACTACTACTACTACTACTACTACTACTACTACTACTACTACTACTACTACTACTACTACTACTACTACTACTACTACTAATGGTCAATGATAACACAGATGAACTCTTGAGTATTTTCCCTAAAAACTTTTTAACACTAAAGTCTTGTTCACAAAGAAACATGCCATTAAAAAATAACAAATAAAAAAGAGAGCATGCAAACGAAAACATGGTTTTTCATATTATTAAGCTAGGTGATGGGGAATGTGCGTTTTAATAGCTTTTTTAAAGTCTGTTCTGAGTTTTGTGTCTCTCCATTGCTGTTGTAGGCTATTCCAACAGCACTGACAGCTCTTTTTTGAGTTTTAGATCTTTTTTTTTAGATTTAAATATTTTTTCTACCTAAGGAACAGTGATGGTTAGTAAGGAGACGAGAAGATGTAAAAATATATCTAGGCTAAGCCATTGAGGCATTTAGAACAGCGAATCAAAGTTTTATACTCAACGCGTGATTTTACTGGTAGCCAGTGTAGATGATTAAGAGACTTCTGATTAAATGGCTCTAAGTTTTTTTCCTTCTTATCATAAGATAAAACGTTTTTAAGCTTATACGATGAAACCTTAAATAAAATGGAAGTTTTTATTGACTACAGGATCCGCCCGATAAAAAAAAAAAAAAAAAAACCTACAGCAACTGAATAAGGAGTGAAAAAAAAAAATTAAAAGTAATGGCGTACTGAGCAAAACAAAAGGAATATCTCCACATTCTCTCATCGCACTAGGATTGATTACAGTGAAACATATTTTTTTTTAATCCAACAATAATACGTGTTTAGTTATGATGTGAAGTTCGCTCTGGTTAATGCTGGCAGAAAAGCCTTAAAGATAAAAAATGTTGTCCTAAGTCTACTTCAGAAGACCTCAGTATTAAATTTCCTATAAATTCGATTTAACAAGTGAAGAAAACGAAGCCTTGGGGTGTTTTTTTTTTTTGCTTTGTAATTTTTTTTTTTTCACAAGTTACCTAATTTTCTTTTAATCTCTCATTTCAGTGAAGCAGGTCTACATTAGTCTGTAAAACTTAACGAAAAGAATAGCGATGATGAAAGCATGAATTTTAATTAATAAGAACAAATAAAGATGATAGTTTTTACAGAAAATATGAAAAATTGAAGCTTCACTGATCTTCCTAATTGATCTCTCTGTTATGTTGCGGTGTGAGTCATCAGCTTGCATTACGAGTGTGAGCGAGGTAACAGGTTTTTATTAGCGGGTGTCAGGTATTGATTAGGAATGTCACAATTCTCTTAGAGACAATATCATATCAAGTACATGGTTCTGCTGTCAGGCACTCAATGAGAGAGGTGAAAAAGCCTTCCCTGAGGCAAGGATCTAAAAAACCTTTTGGTTTAATGCCCATGTGACATTAGAGCGATTTGTCAGTCTAGGGTTGTTTTCTGGTTTCTATGATCATTATGTGAGTGGAGTTGTAGGTTATTAACCTCTTTGAATTCTTCGACACGCATACAGTGTGGCTATGGTAGAAGACAGTTGTAGCCTGCGGTTCTCGGCTGAGGAAAATACATTGCCCGTATATCCAGCGTTTCTTCACTCCAGCCTGCGGTTCTCGGCTGAGGAAAATACCTTGCCCGTATATCCAGCGTTTCTTCACTCCAGCCCGCGGTTCTCGGCTGAGGAAAATACCTTGCCCGTATATCCAACCTTTCTTCACTCCAGCCTGCGGTTCTCGGCTGAGGAAAATACCTTGCCCGTATATCCAGCGTTTCTTCACTCCAGCCTGCGGTTCTCGGCAGAGGAAAATACCTTGCGCGTATATCCACCTTTTCTTCACTCCAGCCTGCGGTTCTCGGCTGAGGAAAATACCTTGCCCGTATATCCAGCGTTTCTTCACTCCAGCCTGCGGTTCTCGGCTGAGGAAAATACCTTGCCCGTATATCCAACGTTTCTTCACTCCAGCCTGCGGTTCTCGGCTGAGGAAAATACCTTGCCCGTATATCCAACGTTTCTTCACTCCAGCCTGCGGTTCTCGGCTGAGGAAAATACCTTGCCCGTATATCCAACGTTTCTTCACTCCAGCCTGCGGTTCTCGGCTGAGGAAAATACCTTGCCCGTATATCCAACGTTTCTTTACTCTCCTGTCAGCTCCAGATATTATGTCTCCTCTCGAGGTACTTTTATATGAAACTCCAATTCCATCCTGATTATATGGAGGATTAATCTGTTCTATGTTTATCTATATCTAATCTGGATCTATTCAAAATATCTGTTTTTTTTTCTTTTCGTCTGATCAGAATGTATGTGGTCTTACTTTCTCTTTGTATAATCTAGATTTATTACAGTATTTGGTTTGAATATTTTTTTTAATCTGATCTTTGTTTCTATTTGTCTAATCTGGATGCATTATAGTATCTGATCTTTGTTTCTATTTGTCTGATATGGGTGCATTACAGTATCTGATCTTTGTTTCTATTTTGTCTGATCTGGATGCATTACAGTATATGATCTTTGTTTCTATTTGTCTGATGTGGATTTATTACAGGATCTTGTCTTTTCTCTTTTTATCTTATCCAGATGTAGTATAGTATGTGGTCTTTGTTTCTCTTTCTCTGATCTAGATGTATGACGTGGTAGTTCTGTGTTTGTCTTGTCTGATCCAGATGTATTACAGTACGTGGTCTTTGTTTCTCTTTCTCTGATTTAGGTGTGCTACAGTGGTACTTCTTTAGTTCTTTTGTCTGATCCAGAAGTCTTTAGTCTTTATTTCTCTTGTCTGATATCATAATCTTCTAGCATTCTATTTCGTCCATCTACAGCTTCTACCAGCCTTTCTTGTCATCGCGTGGAAATTCCTCTTGCGACAAAAATTAATGTAACTTCGTTGAGTACATCTTTCTAGGCTTTCTGATACTCCATTGATATCTTTCATTTGCATATCATGCTTTCTTTCCACACCAATGTGTGAATAACTGCTGGTAATTTCTGATTACGCTCTGTCGACTGGTATCGCCTCAACGATTTTACTTTTCAATTACAAGTTTCACTTTTCTTATTAAATTTCTTATAGTCTTCGTTCTAAAAAATTTGGATTATGCAAGCTTCTCTAATGTTCGAGGTTTTGTCATCCTTACTTGGCCATTGATTACAGACGATGCTTTCATGTATGCTGTCAGATGAGGCTTGATGTTCCAGAAAGCTCTTACTATGGGCTGCGAGATTTGGTTTACTTTTTCGCATTTAATTTCACTCCAAATAGAACTTAATAGCAAAAAACTATCTATGAGAACAATATATTAGTCACAAGATTCCATGCATTTTAAAGATCAGGGTTGATTTGCATTTGAGGCTATAACTTTTTTTTTTTGCTTTTTAGTTTGCTTTTCTAAATTCTATCACCTGTTCGTTTGAATGGCTAATCGGACTTCTTCAGAAATGAGGATTTAAGCGCTTGATCAATCATCTAAGAGACTCTTCTGCTCTTTTGCAGCTAAGTATAAGTTTTTAGAATGTTTCGGGTGTGACCGTGACAGTAATGTACACTTCCTTCCTGGGATGTTCATGGCTATTTTGGACATATTTTTAGAGAGTAGATTTGTGCAATTGTTTTTTTTTTTCATATTGCCGTGTCTCTACCTATGTATGATGTACTTAGATTGGAACCTGTAGTGTCATTCTTATGGACAAGTCATGGCGAAAAATTCAACAATCAAGTTTTTTGAAAAATTCTTGTCAACATGGACGGTGGTATTACATTTAAGACCTTTTCTATTGACCTTTCTTGTTGTTGAATCTGTTGAAAGGAGTGAAGAGATCCTCTTTCTTTTTGGATCTCATTTGTCTGTGTATTGATTGTCACTGACTTTGGATGCAAAGGTGATGGGATTTGGGAACTCCGACCGACGAAAAAAAAATGAGAAAGTAATAAAAAAAAATCAATTATACAGAAAGGGATAGATAAAGTGACACAGATTAGGAAGAAGATTGTTGGATAATTATTATACAATTTTAGAGAGAGAGAGAGAGAGAGAGAGAGAGAGAGAGAGAGAGAGAGAGAGAGAGAGAGATAGAGAGATAGATACAATGGGAAAGAAAAATACATACAGACAGAATGAGAGAGAAAGAGGGGCTGAAATCAGAAGACAGGGGTTTGTTCGAGAGAGAGAGAGAGAGAGAGAGAGAGAGAGAGAGACAGACAGACAGACAGACAGACAGAGACAGAGAGACAGAGACAGAGAGACAGAGACAGAGACAGAAAAGGTAGGGGGGGGGGGGGGAGAGAAGGAAAAAAGTAGAAATGTTCACAAAATAACAGAGACCAAAAGATTTCAAAAACGGCTAAATAAATTCGGATAAAGAAAAAGATATGTGTAGATGTGTGTGGACGTTTGTAAGGTCAGCCTACCCTCCTGCGTTTCTTCTTTCGCGAATCTAATGCCTTGTTTGTTTCTCAATACGAAATGTCGCATTGTAGAAGGTTCCACAACAATTCTCTGTTTCCAATGGCAGAATGATTACTTCACTTAAAATATATTGCCATGGAGGTCTGGCATACGAAGAAATGAGGTATCGGGGTTAAACATGGGACTGGAGGGCATTCCTGGAAAAGTGACATTTGGCTGCACACTGAAAACATGAGTAAAGCTTAGCGAAGAGTTTAGAGAAGAACGAAGCGTTAGGTGGAAAGAGAACAAAGAAGGGGAGATAAAAGAGAAGGAGGTACAAAGAGAGGGGTGAGAAACAGAGATGAACAGAAGCAGACAGAGAGAGCTAGAGCTGGAAAGAAATTCTCTCCTTTTCTTTCTCTCTGTCTGTCTCACAGACTGGCGTTTTAGGTCTCTAACCGTTTTCTCTTTGGCTATGTCTATGTTTGCCAGTCTCTCCTCTCTCTCTCTCTCTCTCTCTCTCTCTCTCTCTCTCTCTCTCTCTCTCTCTTTCTCTCTCTCTCTTTCTCTCTCTCCTCTTACTCTCTCTCTGTACCTACTTATCTATTTATCTATCTAGCTATCTATCTCTCTATCTATCTATCTATCTATCTATCTGCCTATCTTTCTGCATGTCACTCTATCTCTTTATTCCTTTCTTTCACTTCCTGTTTCAACCTTTTGCGCAGAAAATTTGCGAGAAGTAAGGGATAAAAGCCACTAAAATAATAAAATTTAATATCAAATTTCCCCACATATTTCCATTTCTTTTTTTGACAGACGCTAACAATTAATGGGCTTGAGGAGACCGAAAAATAATGCACTTTCCATCTAATGTTTACATTCAAAACAATAACACCGATTTTGCGTTAATAACTGCCCAGCTCTGCTCTTGTCACATCGCCATGACACGAGAGAAAATAAACGAGAGTCGAAAACAAAATTGAAGAGCTGCTGAAAAGCATCGAGTGTTTGATGTTTTTCTTGCCTCTTTTATGTCGTCCTGAATGTTTCATGTTCTAAAACTCGGCCTCCGTCAAGCACATTTCATACATTAAAAAGTCAGCGTCAGATTATTGATAATTGGGCTGTTGTACAGAAATCGAGATGAAGCAAGCATGATTTCTTTTATTGTTCAAGATGACTTAATTTCTAGGTTGGCTAAATCCATTTTCTTATGAAGCGAATTAAGCGAAGTTGGTGAAAAGATACAGGAGCTTGAGATATTGGTATTTTTTTTAGATGTTCATTGCAAATGGTGTCATCTCTGAAGAGGTCGACGTGAGACAGCCTGCCTTTCGTCCCTCATACGAACCTTCGTGCTTCACTCTGATAATTTCCTTCCAGTCCAACTCTTTGATGTCAGCCAGCCAGTTCTTGTGTTGCCCGTCTCTGAGTCTCTCCCCCTCTTCCTTGCCCTCCTTGCTGCTCTTGCATTGAGAATTATGATTCTTCACGTTAGCAAAATATACTAGCTTCCTCTTACCGTCCTCAATAGTTCGGGTTTAACTTTCAATGGCACATATACTTCTTCGATGGTATATTTTCGTCTCCATGCGCCGGAAAGTCTAAATCTCAAAAGCTTTTATTCGTATATCTCTTTCCCCATTCACGGTCTGTGTCTCACAATTATATTATAGCAGAACAGAATGTGCGGAGCATTTCAAGAGCCTTGCCTTGATTTTCGTCCTTATCAAACCGGACTTTCGTATTCAGTTCCTTTTTGGCTGAATCGAGAGCTCGCCGTCTCTAGTCTTTGTTTTATTTCTACTGTACTCTTTCTGTTCTCTGTTACTGGTTAGAGGTAATTGAAAGCACGCACTTGCTGCAATCTCTTTCCATCAACCCAAATATTACCCCTGTTCCTAGGTACTTTGACAGCTTAATACACTCGATGAAACAAGCGTGAACCTGTTTCTGTGCTGCTATATGTTTCTGTGTAGCGCTGTTGATGCAAGACATGGCTCACGTCGTGCCTCTGAGCTGATCTGGCACTTGATTCCACAAGGGACGACTTTCAACAGGACCTTAGTCGCATGTTTCCTCAAGCTCATCGTCCTCAAATCTAAGCATTCTTAAGTATTGGTCTTCTTAGGGAATGTAATGAATTCAGATGTTGCCACCTTATCGGGGATGCTGACAGAAGATACAATGCTGTTGAATAGATCACAAATACAGTCTCAGATGCGACAAGATTCTACACTAGTGGGATATTGATATTGCAGATAAATCTTTGTATCTCCTTCTGTAGTAAAAGTCTTTTAATAAGGTTTTAACAATGATGCTTTGCACGTAAATTTAATTTTGGGCTACTTGCAAAATTTGGAAATAAATTTTTATTCGTTTTTTAAAGCTGTCTACATATCTTCATAATATAATAAAGCGTGATACTTTGACTTTAATTCTGTATAAAATACCTGAATCTATAACGTAAAAGGATCGATTGAATTAAACAGACGTCATTAATAATACAAATTCTTAAACCTAGAAAAGTCTGTTTTGTCGAGTGCATGACAATTTTAGAATGACTCTGTTTCTTCCAAACATACACACACATTTGATAATGAGGACATAATCGATGAAGAGGTTTAATTTTCTATTTAGGCTCATGTTTTACTTAAGATTTTTCGCTTGTAAATCGGCAGTCGTCCTGAATAGATCTTTGTAAAAATGTGATTTATTTGGTTCAGCGATTTAAATTGGAATTAATGTATTTCACTTTTCGGCTTCGATACTCAAGGTCGAATAGAAACACGAATCGGTAGCGAAACGAGAGGAAACGAGAGAGAGAGAGAGAGAGAGAAAAAAAGAGGAGAAAGACAAACAAAAGAGAATGAGATAGAGAGAAGATTTGTGTGTGTGTGTGTCTGCGTGTGTGTATTTCCAGCTTTTTAGGTAGCTAAGGCTGAATGCATCAACTAGAAGCAAAATTTAATAGATGAGAACAGGCCGGGGGTTTAGCTGTGCCCCTCTAGCGTGACTCCCCGGGATGCTTCCATGAAGCAAGGGGAAGTTAGGAGAGTCAAGGGAGAGAATGTGATGCATCGAAGAAAGTGTTGCATTTCGAGCAACAGAGACCGAAATTGCGTGCTCCGGGGCAACCGGATTAAGTCCCCATTCCTTCTTATCTCCCGCGAGTTGGCATTTTTCTTGAGAGGGGAGGAGAAGGGAGGAGAGGGGGGGTAGGGGGGGGGGGTAGAAAAGTGGATCCAAGCGGACTTTCGATAAAAGTTAATAAAATATATTAAATTTGTGGGGAGAATTTCATCCCGAGCAAGAAAGTAATGCATCAAGGGAATTCTTTTCGGTGTCATATGACTTTGCATGTCACGAAGGGAAATAATAAAACATTGCATGCATGCACCCCGAGAATTTGAGAACCGCGCGTATCAGAGGTTTCGCCTTGGAGACAGTACATCAGGGATTCTCTTACATACATTACATATACTCCTGGCTTTTCCACCTTTAATTTTTGAGGAATAACGTTTTAATGTATGTCTGGATCTCGTGTTGTCTTAATCGATAAGGAAGCAACCTTTTTTTAAATGTTATTTCTGTTGTTCTTTTAATTTTCTTTTTTATATTCCACACAGAGGAAAAATAAACTTAAAACTTTAAATAAATCTTCATAAATTCCTATCTGGTATTCGTATTCCGGATATAAACTTCACGAACTCTTAATCATTACCTGTCACGGATATGTGAACAATAATTGTTTGGTAGGGATGAATGGTAACAGTCAATCTAGAATGATCTCGACGTCGATCATTAGGTATATTTAACACACAGTCACTTACTCCACGGGGTTTTTTCTTGTTTTTTTTTTGTTTTTTAAAGATTTTTAGGGGTTATTTAATAATAACTAAACTAATTGTGACCCCCTCGTTTCTTCCCTCGTTAAATCAAAGATTATGCGTAAGTTTCGTTAAGATGTGACAGTTGTACACCGAAAGTTGGTATTACCTGGCAGTAGATTGTGTTCTAAGCGAAAAAATCCTTTCGCTCTATCACAGTTTTAAAAGCTGCTGATGTTGTACCAAAAACTGTTTCAGAATTCACTAGTTTTTTTTTGTTTTTTTTTACTGCTTTTCGTTGAGGGGTACAAAATCCGGAGAATCTTGTAGACAAACTTCTTGTAATTCCATTATCTAAATAATCTAGATAAAAGCCTGTATTTATATGAACGCAAAAATAACTTTTGCGGCAATCATAAGCCAATGCATTTGGCACGGTTTACGACGCATCGTAAAGTCCCTACGCTTTCACCGTCTCAAGCCCGAGCTTATGGCTGGAGTTTCCTGAATTCGCGCTGGAATCGCGTGCGGTTTGTGCTCGACAGAATCTTTAGTACAGTTTGGCGATCAGATTTTCTAATTTTCATTTCATATTTTACTTTCTTAAACTTTTTGACAAGTGTTAAATTAAGACCGCAATCATGTTTTCCATTATTGGTAAATTAATCTTGGCATTACAGAAGCATTGAGCATTAAGAGTTAATGTTTTCCATTATTGGTAAATTGCGCCGTTATAGAAATACTAAGCATTAAGAGTTCAGTTTTTTCCATTGTTGGTAAACTTCATCTCGCCGTTATAGAATCTCCGAACATTAACAGTTATTTTTTAACATTACTTTTCTGCCAAGGCTTTGGGTCTCTCCTGGTGGAATAATTTCAGAACAGCAGTTCTGTCCAGCGGGTTGCGGTATGTTATAAAGGGGAGCCACCCTGCTGTAAACAGTGCACGGGTGCATTAGTCAAGCAGGCAGACTCAGA
This sequence comes from Elysia crispata, assembly GCA_033675545.1. NCBI lineage: Eukaryota > Metazoa > Mollusca > Gastropoda > Plakobranchidae > Elysia > Elysia crispata. The sequence continues at coordinate 155,241 of JAWDGP010004222.1, forward strand.
AATTGTCCATGCTCATTTTTTTTTTTTTTTTTTTGGGGGGGCGGGGGGGGGCTTTCGACAGAAAACAAATTTAACGGAGGAAAAACAGCATAGAAATAAGCGTGCATTGCTTTAAGCTATAACCACTGGCCAACATTGCTGTTACATTTGTGTTAATGACAAGTGGAGATAGCTCACGCAAGCATGGGCTCTCACCAAATTATTCTCGTTTCGATGAGTTTCTCACTGCATGTTTTGGGTTCTAGCCAGGGTTACCGTGTGCCCCCTAAATACCCGTACTCTGAAGACATCAAGGGTTACTTAGTGTGCCCTGATTACCCTTACTCTGAAGACATACAGGGTTACTTAGTGTCCCATAAATACCCGTACTCTGAAGACATCAAGGTTTAATTTGTGTCCCCTAATTACCCTTACTCTGAAGACATACAGGGTTACTTAGTGTCCCATAAATACCCGTACTCTGAAGACATCAAGGGTTACCTAGTGTGCCCTGATTACCCTTACTCTGAAGACATACAGGGTTACTTAGTGTCTCATAAATACCCGTACTCTGAAGACATACAGGGTTACTTAGTGTCCCATAAATACCCGTACTCTGAAGACATACAGGGTTACTTAGTGTCCCATAAATACCCGTACTCTGAAGACATCAAGGTTTAATTTGTGTCCCCTAATTACCCGTACTCTGAAGACATACAGGGTTACCTAGTGTGCCCTAATTACCCGTACTCTGAAGACATACAGGGTTACTTAGTGTCTCATAAATACCCGTACTCTGAAGACATACAGGGTTACTTAGTGTCTCATAAATACCCGTACTCTGAAGACATACAGGGTTACTTAGTGTCCCATAAATACCCGTACTCTGAAGACATACAGGGTTACTTAGTGTCCCATAAATACCCGTACTCTGAAGACATCAAGGGTTACCTAGTGTGCCCTGATTACCCTTACTCTGAAGACATACAGGGTTACTTAGTGTCCCATAAATACCCGTACTCTGAAGACATCAAGGGTTACCTAGTGTGCCCTGAATACCAAAGAAAATTTAAGACCAATGCAAATGCATTATTAATTTTTTTAACTTCATTTTCGTTTGACAGATGAGAATGAGTTTAAGTCATGCTATTTAGATCCAAATAATGAGTGTTGGCTGCCAGATTGTAGTATCTAAAAAGAAATTGCACACAGAATTGCTAATATTTCGCACGCGACCCTCCCAAAAAGCTCCGTCCAACTATTAAAGGCATAGAGGCAGTAAGTACACTTACGCTTTTATAACAATTTAGTTCTAAAATTTATATGTAATTTTCATACCCACGGCGCATTGTTCTGAATTTTTCATACTTGACTTTCCGCAAATCTAAGCATTGATTTTCATTTTATGCTTTTTTATTTTTTAACTGGTTTCGATTTCTAGGTGCAAGCGCTTCTTCAAAAGGCATAAGTTTATGATAAACGAAGCTTGCGATACAGGTTTTTAAAGGTTACTAACGTCCTCAGAGCAATATTTACGGGAAACACTCGCCTTATTATGGCGTATTCAAGCTGCTAATATCGTAAAATTATGCCTTAGGCTCTAGAATATTGAGTTTCCTGCACTTAAGCGAGTGAAAACAAAAGAAAGCGAAATGTCTAAAAGTTTATACAGATATAGAGAAGCAGAAAGTTGAAAGATTTGCTGTTTCACAAGCACCACAAATTGCTGCGTGTGACGTCAGTGAATTTTATTGAATGGTGTTGCAAGGTGCAAATTGCTTCGTGTAAAAATATCTTATCGAAATGACATTTTGGCATGGCTCTAATGGTGCAGTTTTTTGATCATCAAGAAATAAATAAATAAATAAACAATCACAGAAAGTGTCTTGCAATTTTTATTCGGGAATTTCACACAAATTACTATGTAAACAGGATTTAAAAATTAATACAACAATAGTATCTATAAATCTCACCCATAGGTGAGATGGCCACACAAGCTCACGACTCCTTAGTTGCCTACGCGCTATATCATTTTCTAACTCTGCCGCTTGGGATTTGAACCCGCTGCACTACGCTCCTCTAACGTAGGCTCGATCCTTCAGCCAGTTTAGATCCCCTGTGAGAAACGCTTCTGGAGCCGTCGCTGTAAGATTCGAACCGTTTACCCTCTCTGGTGTATACTGGTGATCACTAAGCATTACTGAGCTTACAAAACACTGACTCTGAGATGCGAATAGATCATTCAGTGTCGGTTCAATCAAACAACAGCTTGTTGATTTTTAAAAAAAAAATATGTCTAGCTAAAGTGGAGCGCAAGACGTTACGAACAGCTATTTGATTTTCTTAAAAAAAAAAAAAAAAAAAAAATGTCAAGCTAAAGTGGAGCGCAAGACGTTACGAACAGCTATTTGATTTTCTTAAAAAAAAAAAATATGTCTAGCTAAAGTGGAGCGCAAGACGTTACGAAAAACTTGTTGATTTAAAAAAAAAAAATATGTCTAGCTAAAGTGGAGCGCAAGACGTTACGAAAAACTTGTTGATTTAAAAAAAAAAAATGTCATGCTAAAGTGGAGCGCAAGACGTTACGAACAGCTTGACTATACTGCTTCAGCTCATAGTGTTGATTGAGAGTGTTCACTCTAGCTTGAGAAATTCTCACTTTTGCCTGTTTTTAAAACAGTTGGTACATCACATAAAAATGGTATAAATCAAATTTAATTTAACAAAATTAGACTAAGAGCTTGTTCTCTCAAGTCGATCTGGAGCTGGATATAAGAGACGACGCGAAGAAATAAGCAAATTATGTTTTAATATTTCAAAGTCATAATCAAAACAAAACAAAACGAAAGATTTTCCTAAAATTTGATTTTTGCTAATTTGAAAAGGGGGAAGTGTTTTTAGCCAGAATCAAAGAGTCTCAATTTATGGAGAAGAAGTTTTTTTGGCTTGCCCCGCAGATAGTGCAAATGAAGATAGAATTTTATAAAACAGCACTTTAGATTATCAAGCACTTCACAAATGGGTTTTAGAAAATCTAGTGAGATTCTGTATCAGCGCCTTGAGGGTGTAAAATTCTACTGTCTCAACAAAAAAATGTAAGTGAAGGCACAGAGAGAGCTTCATACAGGTCGACAGAGACTGAGAAAGAGAGAAGTGCAAAAAAAAAAAACACATGATGGAATGAAAAGGACGCGTGTATGTCTGTATATAATATTTTATATTTAATTTAGGTTCGCGTTGTTTCTTTTGCTTTTTCTTAGGAAGTTGTATGCGCGTGCCTTTTTAGTTTTATAGACAGAGTCAAATAAGAGGGAAAAGGGAGGAGGGGGGAGGTGTTCTTGAGCAAGTTGTGGCTTTTCAGTGAGAGGAAGACAGATTAAGAGAAAGAGAGAGAGAGAGAGAGAGAGAGAGAGAGAGAGAGAGAGAGAGAGAGAGAGAGAGAGAGAGAGAGAGAGAGAGAGTAGAAAATTTACGAACAAATACAGGAAATTATGGAGAGATAAAAGATGCTGAAAAGTAGAAATCATACTTTCATCTTGTTTTCTTCCAGTTTTATGTTGCGATATATCAAAGGTGATTTCAGGATTAATAATAAGAAAATATAATTACAAGGGAAGAAACACTGGAAAAAGGTAAAGAAAATAAGAAAATAATAGTGGATATATTATGCCACAATGATTCAAAACTGATTTTTGTAAAAACAAAATAAAAAAATGTCTTAAATAATAAAAGTTCACTTTAAAAAATTCTAGATTTTCTCCAAATGTGCTAAAGAAATAATTGAAGTGAAGCAAAACTGAGGGGACCATCAAAGAAGTTTTAAAACGCCTTTCAGATTGTGAGCACTAGGTCCTAGTGACAAGCATATCCGGTGACGCTCCTTCTAGTGAAAGCTTTTATTTCAAAACAGCGAAACAAATTAAATGAATCAAAGTGCAAGAGGATTGACTGACTTCAGCCCAATCCACTTTCAGAATATCCCGAGTAAAAACCTTCTAATTGACTTCCAGTCCTTGGATTTGCTTTGAATATCTGAGCCTCCATAAGGGAATCTCAACGCCAATTTCTCATGGATTGAAGAGAGTACTTTGTACCATGCTCTCCTCAGAAAATCTCTTGTTGTTTCATTACTTTCTTGAAAAAATGTATCTTGACTATTTATAAGCGGAAAATGCAGCTAAAATAATTATATATTTTTATGTGACTGTATTATTTCATAGAGAGTGATGGAACTTAATTAGAAATCATGAGTTATGTCTACCATCAGCAGTATTTCGAAGATTTCCGCAGTAGCAGCTTTTTTGTAAAATGAAAGATGATTTGATAAAAAGAACAATATTGTCACTCAATACTATATGTTGAAGATCAGTATAAAATCGGTTAAAAGATTTCTAAATGACATGCGCTCTGCTTTATAAATAGTGACCCATTAGATCTGTTTTGGCTCGTTGATGATTCTGGCGTGAGCATCTGCTCAAATCAGCTCTGAGCCTTTTCAGGGAACTAACATAGCACAGTTTTTCGTAACATTCAAAATGACTCTTGATTGGACACAGAGGAATTAAAAATCGCAAACAGTCCGGAAGTAGTAACGCCAAGCAAAGTCTATTGCCACATGTTTCTCCCACGTCAAAGAACTTCAAAAGAGTTCGCTTCTAAAATCTGTCTGAGTAAATTAATACAATAACTGCATCAAAGGAACCCATAAAGTCCAAACCCTAATCATCATCATCATCATAGCTTCCTCTTAAGAAAGACTGCTGTTTAATGTTCTAGATACTGATACAATCACAATAAACATATCTCGCTCTCATTTGAAAACTGTTTTTCCTCTAGTTAAACGTGCTTGGATCAAAGATGCATTATTAGTTTTTCAACTAGTTCAAAGAAACCATGACATGACTCGACTGGTAACTAAGCTTAATTGAAGAGAGCAAGAAGAAGGCTATGATAATCGATAAAACTACAACTTTCCTTACATTAGGGTGAATAAGTATTGTACTTGTTTTTTGGGGGGTTTTTTTTCGTATTTTTTTTCATTACTTTTGCTGTCTTTTCCTTTTTTTCTGTCTGTTAGGAAAAACAAAGTGAGGGGTGGGTAAAACTGAGGACTCAAAATTTTTTATTGTATAAGAAAGGTGAAAAAAGGGATTCGCATTGCAATATGGCGTCCGGGTATCCATCTTTAATAAGGAAGACTTCCGGTGTTCGGTAGAAAAACCGACGCCCTGCAGCCAGACGGCGTGGAAATCCCGTGGCTGCAGGGAGGGCTATATCTGAAAGCTGTATTATCTTACCAACTTCTAATGGCGGGATGGAATTAAATCATCATCTGATGCCGAGGTCTGGGCAGCAGTTAGCTAGCCCTGGGCCAGTGGGGATGCTGGGCGGCAGGTAGACAAGCGGGAGTCCCCGAAGAACCAGACGGTGGAGAGAAAAGAAGAGATCTTTATTGGTTTCAAAATCAACCTTAATGGTTTTATCGCTTATTGTTTTTCTTAAACTATATTTTTACAGAAAAGCATTAAAGAGTTGAAAAAATGTTAAACGTTTTGTATGTTAGCCTTGGATGCGCTTTGTACAGTTTTATAAATATACTTATAATACTTAGTGGTGTTAAAGGTTGCTTTTTTTTTCTGAGATACATTCAACAAATCGTATCCAACTGCACATGATGTTTTATTATTTTTGTGGCTCACAGTTGGTTTAAAATTGATAATTTCCTCAAATCTAACAGCAACCTCTGAAATATTTTAGATTATTGTCAATAATATTTCTTTTACGTCGTTGTAATATTTTTCCTATGATTGTAAGATAATAATCAGTATTTTTACATACACAAACTATTTAATGAAGGAAAAGGAATCAGATCATACTTATTTTCAAGGTTCTGTAGTTTAAATCTCACCAAAACAGTTGAAGACCATAGCAATTTCTTCCCTCTTTCTCCATCTGGATCAAGACGATAATGGGATCCCCTCAACAAAGAAAAGTTGATATCGATGAATCAACTAATGAAAAAACGCATCAATCAATCTATTCGTTGATTACAATAAAATTAACTGTACAAGACAAAACGTACGAGTCAAGTATAAGATTGGTGGAAAACTTTCGATAAAGGAAGTAAGCTTGATTCCTATGGATGCACTTTTTTGTCCGGACTGACAATGCGTTATTAAGACGATTTAGCATGGTCCTAAAATAGATCGGAAAAGTAAAGAAGTTTTTATTTCGAATACTTTATGCTTCTCGCAAAGCTATTGATACTGTCTTCATTGATACCTTTGCAAATAAAACTACATAATAAAAGTTTTTAAAAGGTTGAATGTAATTCTCAAATAACTACACTTCATAGCTGCACGTAGAGCAAAGTTTATAACTATTATAGATTCAATTATCAGCTTTACGCCATATTTTAAAAGTTAGGATCTGTCGAACACATGACTCGCGATAAACAAGACTTTGTTTGACTCAAGAAGACCTGCATTATTAAAAGAATTCGAATTTTTTTAGATACTTTATAACGTAACAAATAAAAGAGACAGCTGGTCTGTAAGTTACACACTAAAAAATTCGCACATTTTTCGCTATCAAACCAGCTGTGTTAAGTATGCTTAAAAATTGTCTTAAAACCTAGTTTCTTTTTTTCAATCTGTTTATTTTCTTTAGACTACTCTTGGGCCAAACTCTGTTCTGAGAAATATTCCTGTGGTATTCATAATCTTTTAATAACAGAGCTATACAAAAAAAAAATGTGAACTCTCTAATCGAGCATTTCTGAACCACCTAGGCACGCCAAATTTGGCATAAAGATGTAAATTGCTCTAAAGATTGGAGTGGCAATATAATTGTTTTCGGAAATGAAAGGCAAAAATGTGATTATTATTTTCTTAATAGAAAAAGGTGAATGTGCAAATAACTTCCTGAAAGCACAGGACTGCTGGACAGATATAGCAGGAATAAACTGAAAGTAGGCCTACACCATACTGAGTGTAAGCGGCGGCAGTTCTAAAACCGTTTGGAATAGATCTACATGTTAAACAGTAAGATCTAAGTGAAAAAAAAATATAAAAAAGTTGCTTGAATAAAGATTCTAGATCTAGGGCCTACATATTTATAGCAGCTAGATTCAAATCAAAAGGTGAGGATCTAGATCTAAGTTTTACATTTAGGCTTAAAATTTCACAAGGATTTAAGATCCAGATCTATATTCTGTGCTTAGAATTATCGATGTATGTACACTCTAGGTAAAGATAGTTAAGTGGGGGCATATATCTGAATCATGTAAGTAAAAGGAGAGATCTTTCAAGACCATTCAAAAGCCTATTTAATACACACGCAACCGAGCCCAGTACTATTGACACCAGGGTCTTCTTTCGTAAAATGAGGTTTTCAGCTTGATATACCAATTATCCGTTTATGTTCACCTTCAACTCTTTTTTGCCGTTGCTCGATTTTGAGAAAATTTCTGGCGATGGTTATACATAAGTTTTGCTGATATAATCACCCTGAACTCTTTTTTACATTTCCTATATAAACTCTCCTATTTTTTATCTCTTGCTTCTTCGTAATTTTTTTTTTTTTCTGCCAGGCTGTTTCTTTAAGAGGAGCGTTCCATGACCAATGTATTTCCGTTACGTTCAATCCAAGAATTATCCCACCGCATCATGAAGGATCGCAAAAATCGAAGTGTTGATGAATCTTTAAATCCTACATCTTTTGGAATTCTGTGCGCTCAGGACTATTTTTCTAACCGGACCATGCAACGAGTGGCTTCGCCTCCTGAAAAATAACCCCTTGTGTTTTACACGGAGTTCTTAGTGTAAAAGTTATTTTAAAAAAGCCAAGGTCGATAAATAGGATACAAAAAGTTCCGTCATCTTCAACTTAAATGGCGTCGAATTTTGTGCTTACGCAGCTTCCATATAAGCAATACTTTGAGTTTTCACTCTTGAAGTAAAAAGCCAAACCATTGTTCTAGAGCTTTGAAAGATCTTAAACAAAAAGATTAACTCAATGCTTTCGATGGTTTGTCATGTTCAAAGAACAACCTGAAGAAAATCGATCTCGAGTCTGTTTCAGTTGTTTCTGTGGTGATTCTTAAGATGAACCCCTCAATACTCACCTCGTTAACTAATGAATAAAGCCGCTCGCGTGGAGTCAGCGCCTTCACAGCTGGCTTGCTTTACCGATGTAATTAAAACCTCATCTTACAGTCTGCCCAAAACAATTGATTCGTGTTTTACAAATTGTTTGAAATTTAAAACAAGGATGCAATAACGCAACTCTCTCTCTCTCTCTCTCTCTCTCTCTCTCTCTCTCTCTGTCTCTGTCTCTCTCTGTCTCTGTCTCTGTCTCTCTCTCTCTCTCTCTCTCTCTCTCTCTCTCTCTCTCTCTCTCTCTCTCTCTTTCTCTCTTTTTCCCTCTCTATTCATCTGTCTTTTTCCCTATCTCTCTCTTTCTCCCTCTCTATCTCTCTCTTTCTCTCTCTTTTTTTACCTCTCTCTCTCTCTCTCTCTCTCTCTCTCTCTCTCTCTCTCTCTCTCTTTCTCTCTTTTTCCCTCTCTATTCATCTGTCTTTTTTCCTCTCTCTCTTTGTCTTTGTTTCTCTTGCTTTCTTTCTCTCCATTTCTCTCTCTTCACCACTCTGTTATATAACACACACATACCCTTAAAACAAACTCTGAAAGACCTTTTCGCAAGATAATTTATCTTAGAACTTAAATTGAACACAATGCATACCACTTAAATTCTTTTGAAATATAAAGATCAATTATCAAGGGAATTTTCCTTCCACTCCGCTAAATGAAAAGGATGGGTCCGTTGTATTTTCTGTTTTACAATTTCGCTAAGTTTTTCTTTTAATTGCTTTATTTGGTTTTATCTTACCGATTTGAATAGGCTTTGACAGGAAGCAATTTCACAATAAACATCGACTTATTTTGCCCTGAGCTTTACTACCTTTGTGATAGAGCTTCAAGTTCGACAATGTCAAGCCGGTTTAAATGTACTTTCACTTTCTTTTTTAAGACATTTTCGGAAAAGACTATTGGTCAACACTGTCACAGACAATTGCATCTCAAAGGCAAACATGTTACCTGACTTTGCCTACTTGAAACCTGAACCCTGAAACTGCTTCGCTCACGGGGGAAATTTGCTGGCCATAGGTTCTTAACGTTCTTGAGACTGGGGAAGAGAAAAAAAGTCCCAATAATTGAAATCCCTCCGCGGTCTAGCGCGGTTTGTTTTCGTTGTAAGAGGTCTGATGGGAAACGTCAAGTTTCCTTCTCATCTTGGTGTTGGCGACGTTTCAATTCTACGTTTATTTTGGCTTCAAATTGAGAAATTGTCCATGTTTGGACATATGGTTGTTGAATTTTATTTTCAAGACAGAATTTATGCTTTCGTGTCAATTTATAGTTTTCTCTTAGACGTTTAAGTAAAATTAAGTTTTAGAGTATAAACTTTCAGGTTTTCCTCGACTTCATTTGTGAGGAAACCAGGGCAAATCAGGCACAAGTCGCTGATACTAGTTTTGAGTTAGAGTCCTTTAAAGAAAATATTTTACTATAATTTTAACCTATTTAACAAACTTCAAAGTTGAATATTTTGGTCGGAAATAAAGCTAGAGCTATGTTTTTTCAATCCGTGAAATGATACGGAATATCCTTATAGAAAGTTTCTACAACTCCATTTCTGAAAATTCCAACTTGTGCCTGAATCGCCTGGGATGCCTCACATTTGTCAGAGCATAATAAATAAATCCATACAGAAAGGTTTTGAAAAGAGCAAACTCTTCAAAGAGCAGAACTAGATAATTATATTAAGAGTGGGTGCTTCAAGTATGTTTATAGCTCGCTAGGGGATGGCGCGAATAACTTTCTTATTTATTAAAAAATATCACCCACCACGAAGAAGTTCAAACTCTTAACCCAGAACTTCTGAAATGGATTAAACAAATATAAAAAAGAAGAAGTTAGACATGTATATAATATTTAAACCATTGACCTCATAAAATATGATAATGTAGAAAAATATTCCCAGCGTAAAAAAAACGTCGACGGCCTAGTAATAACGAAGCTGGCCTCAGATTTGATTAAATTGACGTTTCAAGTTCAAACCAATTCGTTATAAGATAGACAGGTACGGGAGCTCATATCCACTTCATTTCCACTGACTCCGGGGTTTTGTCATAGGAGTTAATCAATTATTTTGTCGAAGTCAGTGCGTATCGCTCAATCAATCTACCTTTTTATTAAGAAAGGAAAATAAATCACTGATGCCAGCTTAACCAACGCCCACAAGAAAACTTAATATTTAATGCAGTAGCACAGACAGAAACGGAAATTGCAGCTCCACGTCATAACACCTATAGCGAAGGTCTGACAAAAATAACGATCGCACTCTTTAAAATTTAAAGCGCTACCTAAGCCAAAGACACGATTAAACTGTAACAAGGATGTTATTGGAAAGAACAGAACATTCTCTACTTTCCCAGTCTATTTAAACAAAATTTATGTAGATACGAATAAGAAGGTAATTATGAATTCCCTCAAAGGAGTGTACCATCAGGCTTTCCGTGTCTGTACTATCACAGCCTTACATTGGTCTCTTACAAGGATCTTAAAATAGATTTGCAAAGTACGGATGAAAAAACTAGTTCCAGGTGTGGACTTTTTATTCGGGCCAAGCTTTCATTTATTTATGACAAGCAGAAAATACAATTCTACGAACTGGACCCTAGTTCAATTTGGGGCTGGGGTGCGTGAGTGTGGTTCAAGAAGCTAATAGATGGTCTTGATTTCTCTCCTTTTACTTATATGATCCAGAAATATATCTCAACCAATCTATCTTTACCTAGAATCTAGATGTCTCGATTATTCTAATTTTACACACAATATTTAGATATAGAACTTAATTTCTTTAGGAATAAAGGAAATCGACTTAAAATTCTCTTCTTTCCCGATCTTATTTTTGGATTAATGAATCAGAAAGCTGGGAATTTTCACGTTAACTGCATAAAAGTGCACTGCCTTGCGGGAATTCTTAGCCACGCAATTAATTAAACCTAGATCTACACCTCAAGCCGATTAAGAAAGACTTCTGTTGTTAAAAAATGAAAAAATAGCGCGCGAAATTGGTGGCAATAAGTTAACCTATATTTACGAAACAAAGCATTTTGGGGAAATCGTAAAAATCAGTTTGCATTGATTTTTTTTATGAATTAGAACCTAGCCACACAAATGCTGTAGACGCTTGAATAATTTCAAAGGTGTGGGTCGGATTATAACGATGCAGTTAGCGCACAAAGCCTCCCAGCTCTGCTTTTATATAGATGCATTTTCATACATGATCCTAAAAGTAACATGATCTATAACTTTTAGAGAAGTAAAACAATTTTGTTTTCCGTTTACAAAGAGCGCCTTGAAAATTTGGAAAAACTTGAAGACTGTCAATATATATATATATAAATTTTGCATTTGCCTCGAAAATACTATGTTTATGTAAACATAGTTTATATGGATCTTTATACGCATGTTGCTATGGTTTGTCTCTTACTCAATAATCTATATTCAAAGTACTAAAACATTTACTGAAAGCAAACAATAAATTATAATTCATTACAACCTTTCTTTCCATGGATGCATTCACTTAAAAAGTGTCCAGTCGATCGGAGTGTATCCAATCAAGAGGTATCCATTCAAACTACCCCTGTGACATTACATTGAGGAAAATAGAATAAAAAGATTATTTTGAAGTGGAGTTAACAATTAACGGCGAATCATAATGTACGGCTTTTTTTTTTTTTTTTTTTTGGCGGGGGGGGTTGTTATTTTTTTTTTAATTTAGTCAGTTGCCCCATATCGTGATGAAATAAAAATCAAAACGTGTTTGATGCGCTCAGGCGTAATAATGCGAGGTCACGACAAGATTATAATATTCGATTCTGATAAAGGCCACGATAAAATAATAATATTCGATTCTGATACAGGTCAAGTCAAGATTTTAATATTCAATAATGATAGAGGTATTGTCATAATTTTTTATAATTGAATCTAATCAATTGATAATTTATTTCCTCTCTCTCTCTCGCTCTCTCTGTCTCTCTCTGTCTCTCTCTGTCTCTCTCTGTCTGTCTGTCTGTCTGTCTCTCTCTCTGTCTCTCTCTCTCTCTCTCTCTCTCTCTCTCTCTCTCTCTCTCTCTCTCTCTCTCTCTCTCTCTCTCTCTCTCTCTCTCTCTCTATTTATTTATCTGACTGTTTTCTATCGGTCTCGTTTTCTCTTTCAGTCTCTTACTATCTCTTTTTTTCCTTATTTCCTTCTCTCTATCTCTCTTTTTATTTCTTTCTCTATATTTCTCATTTTCACTTTCTATCTGTATTACTCTTTCTTTCTCTTATTATCTCTACTTCTCTATTTTCTATATTATTCTTTATCAATATATATAATTTATATATATATATATATATATATATATATATATATATTTATCTCTCTCCATCTTTATTTCTCTATATCTTTTCCCGTCATTCGTTTTTTTTACTATTTCAATTCCCTAAATTTTTTCTAAAAAATTGATCACTCTCTCTCTCTGTGTATCTTCTTTTCGCTAAGTCTCCTTACTATCTATCTAATATCTGTTTCTGCTTCTCACTGATCTATTTCTCCGCATCTTTAGTCAACATTTTTTTTCTATCACCCTCTTTCGAGCAGAATTTTAAGACTATGCTATTGGGCCATTTGCTTAGCAATGTAACTAATATAATTTAATGAAAACACATCAAAGACTATCACAGGAGAGGGTTGATGATATCAATGTGCACCAGCACAACATAAATAAATACCTTTCAAATGCTCTTGTTACCAAAACGATGTCGCATATGAAATCATCTGCAACGATTTCTTTTTGTTTATTTTGCAGATTTTGTCTTCCAAATGGTGATTTAAAAGGTATATTTAGTAAAGTAAATTGTGTAATCTGATTCATTACTATATGTTATCTTCGAAATGGAGTTTTTTTTCCTGAAAAAGAAAAGAAAAGAAAAACGAATTAAACTTTTTTGTAAAAGATCTGGCAGGGCATTGCTTGTTAAGTGAAACCCATGTATCTCAAACGGTTTAAACATTCTGATCATTTTGAAGACAAACTTTAGCTTGATTCCCAAATCAGCAGATTCAAATCTTGTTGAGGATGATTTGAAATAAAAAGTTTTTGTTTGGCCGAGGCTAACAATTAACCCTCTAAGATAGAGCGAACTGCAAGACTGTAGTGTATGCAAGGGAAAAGGGGACAGGCGCAGTAGCAGTATGTCAAGACTTAGATGCCTCCCACCACCTACACATACATATGAATATCCAATACATCATCAAGCAGTTTTTTTTTTTACCGAAACTGGAGTCACTCTGATGTCCAGTATTGTTCTATCTTAAGCAAAATTAGTTACATTCTAGACATTCAGTGCTCAATAGTTAACGAAAACGAGTGATCAAAATAAAGTGAAATTTAACAAAGGTCGATAGTCTCAAATATCTTTAGAAAATCGTTTGCGACTACATATATATATATATATATATATGTATATGTGTGTGTGTGTGTGTGTAAAGGGTTTCGAGACAATAGAGACATTCATTTTTTGAAAATTTTGAGTTTATAAATGGAAAAAGGTAAAATCAACAGTTTCTATCAAAGATAAGTTTAGTTTTCATACAAAGTTTCAAATATTGGAACCGCGGGCAATTAAACGTTGCAAAAATACAAAGAAAAGGAGAGAAAAATGCCTAGTTTTTTTTTTTCCCTTTTTCTCAACTTTCCAAAAATGGCTTATGTCGCGTTTTGTCACGAAGGCCTTTATATATATCCGTTACCATAGCTTTTCGTGTTTGCTACCAATCAGCTAGAAAACTCTTCTACGGTTCGAACTGAAAAGGGATAAATAGAAATAAGAAATAAGTCATTGCAACATTTATAAAGGCTTTTCAGAAGTAAAAGATTATGTGGAGGTGGGCCATCAAGGGTAAAGATTGAAAGTATGTCATTATCAAGCCTATAGCGATAACAATAAACATGGCTTACAAGTGGAAAGCCAAAAATGGAAATGCGCCGATAAAAATTGTCTTTTCATCAGATTTAGAAAATACAACTTTAGAATTGCATTCTGTAATCTTGAGGCCTCTTCTTTTGATATTTCATGTTCTAACGTGGCAACAACAAGACGTCATTTGTATCTAAATATAGACCATCATTAACTAGCCTGGGAATAGCAGGCTATGTGAATAGCAGCATCCCTGAAAAAAATCCTCCCACTGCATTTGCAACGAGATTTGCCAATAAATGCTTGCAATGATATAACAGAATAGTCTATCCAATCCGTTACATTGGTTCAAACTGATAGTTTGACTCATGTGAAATAATGAGTCAAATTTTCAAATCGCAATAAGATTTCATTTAACCTATTAAGCTGGTAGTTTATGGGTCTATATTATTTCTTAATAAATAATAGTTAGTTTGTAGGTTTTATGCCAAGAGGAGGAGGAGGAAGGTTTAAAAAATAGTTTTAATACGCGCATTGCTCTCTCATCCCTTACTTCTCCATCCGTCCGTCTACTCCTTCTATCTTCACATTGCCCTAACCTTTGACCCCTACTCGAATAACTAGATAATTAAGGGAAGAAATTCATTGGGGCGACTGACTATACGCCCTCTCTTGCAAATGACGCACAGGACATGACGACACCAGTTTAGAGACGCTCTCTCTAGATAATCGAATAAAAGACACGAGTAGGTTAGCGAAACCCACAGCAAACCTTGGCAACCACTGCCAGTGAGCTCCTTCAGATTATAAAATGGTTTCTTCCTCTTTTAGCTCCAGAGCACAACCTGGACTCCCACAAGACGAGCACTTAAGACTAGTAGCCTACTAGACAATAAAGTTTAATTACATTCAAAGACTACCAACTTGACAGTCTTGTCCTCAGTCTTCCATTTTTTGAAAATTTTAGATAGAGATCGTGTAGCTTGCTAAGCATAGATACATAAGCTGACTTTAAAAAAAAACTCCAGTATTTTAAGGGTGAGTACACTTTTATAGATTCCATGAAGCATATAGTTTTGTAACAGGTGATTATCTGTTAGTTGTAACTTCAGGATTTTGTTCTTAATCTTGGAAAGAGTAAAACAAGTTAAGGAACCCGTCTCCGTCCTTTCTGCGAATATTAACGAATTGATTATCGTGTTTCAATGAGAACTATTTTTTTTAACCCGTGAAGTTAAGTTTATCGTTTTAACTGGATAAAACTCGAAGGATCAAACAAAACGAACGGTTTGAATCAGTGCAATGTTGATATAATGTTACCCTTGTTTATTCACGAACTTTTCCCAGGCAAACGGATAATTATATAACAATTATTGCTGCCGGTTGTTAGCGCAACTATAGTTACATGTATTACTCACAGTGTTAGATCCGCGTGATTCGTTCGCCAGAATGCTTGTTGTTAGTCGCAAACAACTTCTGTTAGTTCAGAAGTCAGCGAGTAAACCTTTAGTCATTTGTTTCTTTTTTGATAAAGATAATGGCTACAACTATATGGAAAAAAGTGAAAAGACTTACGAGGTTATTAGTTCTGCATTGTATTGAGGGAACCAATGGCTTAATTTTATCCAATAATATTATTCTGTCTCATTCTCTGCAGACCTGCTGCTAATGAGACGTTCCATCATGATAGATCTAATGGTGAAAAAACGTACATAACAAATTAAGTTCGATCTGGTTTCTGAATCTTGTCGCAAAATAGAAGTAACCTTTACAAGTTGGTCTAAGTGATGTAGAATCTCGCAAAAAATTTCCCAGAATTTGGCCAAAATGATTTTGCTTTAAAAAAGAATCCATTTTTTTTGACGGGGTTTTTATATACAAATTTAACGTTATAGTATAATGCGAATGCGAAATGCTAGGCCCTATTCATATATTATTTTCTCCGCGTATTCCTATTTCTGGGATCAGCTAACATCATGGACTCGATCAACTGGTTTCGTTTTACTAGTACATCTCTAGTAAGAAAAACTTTGTAAAATCTAAATATATTAACGTGTGTATCTAAATAAAGGCGCAGCTATAAATTCCCGCAAGACAGCGCACTTTTTTTTTCATTTTTTTCCTAGTTCAAGGCTTTCTAAAAGTGGTTTATGAAGATTATGAAAATAACTTTGGCAAATATTTCGAAAGAGTTAGCCAGTTTTCCATATTATAGGATGGCTTGTTTGTGACAAATTTAAAATGTGTGTCGCCCGACTTTTTTATGGAGCGGCTGTCTAAAAAATCTTTAACTCCTGCAATCACAGCGCACAAGCAGAAACACATAATTATTATACACTCCTTCAGCGACAGGTTGTCAGAAAATAGATCTAAATTTTTAGCTATCATCCTTCACTCTTTTTATCTTTCGAATCCTTTTTTTTTTCGCAAAACAATATGTTGCAGAACCCATTTCACAACTTATAAATAAGATGGATTCTTAAACAGAAAAAAAGAATATATATATATATATATATATATATATATATAATTATATATACATATATAAGGAGAGAGAGAGAGAGAGAGAGAGAGAGAGGGATAGAGAGAGAAAGAGATTGTCTCTTCATCTGTTTCCTTTTGGCGTTTGGCAGTCAATTTGCGCTTGCCATACTTTGTGTAATGTCACTCCCAAAGGTGGTCACTAGTTTGACCCCATGACCAATTTTCAGACATCGATAACTTCACGTAAAAGCTTTGAACAATTTATCCAAGCTATTCTTGACCATTGTTAACTACCGTCCCTTTAGCAACGTATAATCACCACGTTATAAATGATTACCTTGACCAAATCTTCCTCTGTTGCTAAGGATTCAGGTCAGAAAAGAGTTGGGTCAAATTGGTAAATACGCTTTAACTTTTTCTTTTTTTTTTTTTTTTTTTTTTGGCCTAGAGGCTAAAAGCGGTGATCTCCAATCTTTTTGTATAATTGTGCACGTAACCATTTCAATGGAAGGGGAAGCAGGTGGTTCAGTTAGTAAAGCGTTAGGCGACATCGATTTCCTGTGCTCAGTCCCTGTCTGTAACGTGCGGTTACTAGATTGGATCTTATCTAGTGAGCACGACTTTGGGTTTGACAGAAAATCGCCACATTGAGAAAATTTTGTCCTCAAACTTGAAAACGTATTTCTCTTTAAACTTGGGGTTGAATTTCTCGTTAAACTTGGGGGCCTATTTGTCGTTAAACTTGGGGACGTCTTTCCCTTAAGACTTAAGGGCGTATTTCCCGTCGGACTCCCGGACGTTTTTCTCATCAGAACTTGGGACGTATTTCTCGTTTAACTAGGGGACGTATTTCTCGTAAGCCTTGTGGACGTAGTTCTCGTCGGACTTAGGGACGTGTGACGCGTCAGACTTCAGGACGTATTCCTCGGTAGACTTATGGACGTATCTCTCAAAGAAACTTGAGGAAATATTTTTTCGTCAGACTTGCGGACGTTTTTCCCGTCGGACTTGCGGGCGTATTTCTCCTCAGACTTGGGCATGTATTCATCCTCAAACTTAGGGACGTATTTCTCCTCAAACTTGGTGACATTTATCCCGTCAGATTTAGGGATATATTTCCGTCAGACTTAAGAACTTATTTTTCGTACCTAGGGGTGTATTTCTTATTGGATTTGGGTACAAATGTTTCGTTTAACTTCGGGGCGTATTTCTCGTCAGACTTGTGGACGTATTTCCCTTCAGACTTGCGGACTTATTTAACGTCTGACTTGGGGATGTATTTCTCTCTAAACTTGGGGACGTATTTCTCGTTAGACCTGGGGACGTATTTCATGTCAGACTTGGGGATGTATTTTTCGGCAGACTTGCGGACGTATTTCCCGTCTGACTTGGGGACTTATTTCTCTCCAAACTTGGTGACGTATTTCTCGTCAGTCTTGAAGACGTATTTCTACTTAAATTTGGGGATCGTTAAACTTGGGGACATATTTCTCATAATAAATGGGGACGTATTTCCCGTAAGACTTACGGACGTATTTTTCGTCAGACTTGGGTACGTATCTCTCTCCAAATTTTGGGACGTATTTCTTGTCAGACTTGGGGATATATTACTCGTTAAGCTTGCGGACATATTTGACGTAACATGGGGATGAGACATTTGCCGTAATTTGGCAATCTTTTTTCTCTTCAAACTTGAGGACATATTTGTCGTATCTTGGGGACATATTTCGCCTAAAACATGGCGACGTATTTCTTGGATGACATAGGGACGTATTTCTCAACACTCTTGGCGACGTTTATTGACCTAAATAGTGAAGTTTCAGGCAAAACTAAACCGTATGTTCCAACTATTTATTCAGATCTGAGCAATAAAATTAAGCACACCTACTCACTCTAATGATTGCATCTAGTTTTCATTTGCGTTGTATAAAACCTAGGTTGGCTGCAGTGCAAGTCGATGCGCCTCAGTTACACAGAAGCAGTAGGTTCAGGGTAGGCTCGATGGTTTGCGATGAAGAGGGTCAAGTTCTTTTTCCTGTGTGAAAATGACAACTATCAGAGGACTCTTTTGGTTCTCATACATTGATTTTTTTTTCTTTCTTCTTCCACAGATTCGCAACTCGAAACAAGCCGGGACCATGAAGGCAAATCAAGTAGTTTTAAGCATCGCCCTGTTTCTGGCAGTTTTCTGCTGCGTTCACAGTGAAGAAACTGTCGAAGGTAAATTGGTGTACTATGTTGTCAAAGGTTTAAGAGAGTCGGGGAAAGACAGACAGTTAGACAGAGAGAGACAGAAGACAGATAGACAGACAGAGACAAAGAGGAATTGGAAGACAGAGACAGAGAGATCAAAATAGAAGAAACAGGGACAAAGAGATCAAGAGAGAGTCACAGATAATATAAAAAAGCTCGAAATAGATGAAGAGGGTTTTATTTTTTTTTATTTTATTTTTTTTTTTGTCGTTAATGACTTCTTACAAGCGTTCAAAGTTTTCCCTTACTACCCATTTAATTTCATTGGAAATAATTCTGAAAAGCAATTTTTGATGATTTAACTTCTCACAATAGAAGTTTCCACGACTGAGTTGTTTTTCTAAAAACCTTCTCTTCAATTGAATTTTACCAATAGTTTTAACGCCTTGAGAAAAACAGAGGTACATAAACATATCAAGTATGGCAACGGCATATCTCGTGTTTTATAAAGGCAAAGTAAGAATTAATCAAGTCTAGGAAACGGTTTAGGGGGAGGGGGGAGGTGGTCATAACCTTGTAAAATATGAAAAGTCTGAATTGGATGAGCATGTATTTAGGAGGATTGGTTTTAATTTTGTCCGTCACGGTTAGGAAACTCGACTGTTTCTACTCACTATTACCATGTATGACACTCATCTGCGTTCGGCTCAATTCCAGCAGTGTTTTAATAATTTTGTACTACGATCGTTTCAGCAGCTCAAACGCTGGTTATTTTTAAAGTAGTTTTCAATTTAAATAGGTAAAGTAGACGAATCCCAATGTATTTATAGACCCGTTTAAATTTTTTATGAAGTTGGGGTTTCATAAAATACTGGTCGGCTAAGATTTTCTGCGAATCAAAGTATTTTCAATGACAGCAATTTGCACAAAATGTCTTGAGGTCTAAAGCAGCGATTCTTGTTGCCTATGTCGAAAATGTAGCTGGCTGAAAACTGCTTCACGTGGATGAAATCATAATTATCATTCGAAGCAGCAGTATACAATAAATAGAACAGGACTTGACTGTGCTACAAGTGAGTGTGGCGGTCTTTGTATAGAAAACCTAGGAGAGCAATGGTTGCTAAATAAAGCTCATCCACAATAATATTGACCATCAAGTCAAATGAGATACCAACAGCAGAGAGTTAGTTGTCATGACGAAAATAAATAGTCCCTCCTGCAAGATCAGTGAGAATCTGGTATAACATTATGTGAATATAAATTGAATGTTAAGTAGATTAATGATGGAATTTTTTTTAAAATAAGTAGTATTAAAGCAGCTTGCTTATATGAGAGTAAAAACAAGAGGAGTACAGAGTGAGAAAGAGGATTGATAGGGAAAGAGAGAAAGAGAAAAATAGAAAGAGAGAGAGATAGAGAGACAGAGACAGAGAGAGAGACAGAGAGAGAAAAGAGAGACAGAGAGACAGAGAGAGAGAGAGAGAGAGAGAGAGAGCGAGATTTGAACTAATAATTATGATTGAATAGATTGTAGACTTATTTATATGGCTCTTTAAAGTAAGTAAAATATCATTGCATTATCATATTTTAAGACGTATCGAAAACAGCTTTATTTTAGAAGAATTGTTTTAAAGTTAAGATAAAAGGAAACATAGCCTGGTGTTAAAAAAAAAATAAAAACTAACATCATTTATCAAATAAAGTTATGAAGCATAGCTTTAATCAGAGATGGAGAAGAGAGAGACAGAGAGACTGAGACAAAGACGCAGAGACAGACAGAGAGATGGAGTAAGATTTAGAAAAATAGTAAACAAAACAACGGAAAAAGGGAGATGAAAAGAAATTAAAAATTTGGAAAGACAAGTATAATCAATATTCAGCGAATCATGCAATATTTCTGGGGAAAATAGGATAAAGAACACGAAAAAGGGCCAAACAGGGCTCATTTGTCTTTCAACATTCTATCCTTGTTACAAAACTCACATGGAAGAAGACCATATGAGGACACTCATCAATCAATTTTGATATGCTTTTGTTGTGAATGCGATGAGTGGTTGTTTGGAGCTTGTGGGTGAAGAATGAAACCATGTCAAGATAAGAGAAAGACGATACTGGCGAACATTGAAGCCAGATAATCACTCATGATTGATGGCGACCTAATGACTTCCTTGAGTTCTTCAGACTTTTATTATTATTTTTTTTTCTTATTACTCTGATTAACAGCATCAAGAAGAAGAAGAAGAAGAAGAAGAAGAAGAAGAAGAAGAAGAAGAAGAAGAAGAAGAAGAAGAAGAAGAAGAAGAAGAAGAAGAAGAAGAAGAAGAAGAAGAAGAAGAAGAAGAAGAAGAAGAAGAAGAAGAAGAAGAAGAAGAAGAAGAAGAAGAAGAAGAAAAAGAAGAAGAAGAAGAAGAAGAAGAAGAAGAAGAAGAAGAAGAAGAAGAAGAAGAAGAAGAAGAAGAAGAAGAAGAAGAAGAAGAAGAAGGAGAAGGAGAAGGAGAAGGAGAAGGAGAAGAAGAAGAAGAAGAAGAAGAAGAAGAAGAAGAAGAAGAAGAAGAAGAAGAAGAAGAAGAAGAAGAAGAAGAAGAAGAAGAAGAAGAAGAAAGATGACGAGGAGGAGAAAGAAAATATAGATATTATTTAAGAACCGGTAAAAGCTGAAGCGGATTAAGAAAACGAGGCAAAACGTTTTATATCAAAATATTCTGTAAAAGCATAATAAGTGTATTGCTCTTTTGGGATTTTAGGCAAGTTTGTAAACATTTTTTCCGTTCTTTGGTTTATTCCTTGAAAGAAACATCCTCATTTTTTTATCGATGCATTCGGTACACCTAAGGAGTAAAAAATCTTAAATTTGGAACAACATTATTCTGTGGTTGTTTTAGTATTTTTTTATTGTTCAAATACAGGATAAAACTTTTTTGGACTCTTCAGATTAGAATGATATTAGATGAAACGAGCTTTTCATTTTGAGAGATTTATGCAATTCAATTTTGGCACGCGTTGAGTGGATTTCCATAACAATATCAAGCTTGTTAACAAACCCGTGAATAAAATTAAGATTGTTCTTATTCCGGAGGCTTATGATTGCTACTCAATCATGTTGCTTCAGGACTCTTAATCGAGATTGAACGGTTATTGACACCAAACACAGGGCTCATCAAATCCAATTACCTATATTTTGAAGGCATAAAAATTTATCAATCATTGTGTTTTGGGAGGCCTCTTTTTGGAAAATCAGTGGCATAATAGGGTGATAGATCGTGTGTCTCAGCTAGATGATTCATATTTTAACGTAATGAAGAACGAACCCGAGTGTTTTGGATGTGAATGATTGTTTAAGCTGGTCGTCTTAAACATGGATTAGAAATAGAGTTTGAAACTTCGGTAACGTTACTGCACTTCCGACATGATCGAATGCTACTTAGATCAAGCGCCTTTACATTGGCTTGTCGCATTATAGAGGTTTCTCTACAAAAAAAACAAACATAAAAACACAACTGAATATCTAACGCGCCTGCAATTACTTGCAAAAAGTATGGTTTTCTTTGTTGCTGTTTTTTAATCGCAGTGCTTTGTTGACTATAAGATGAAATTGATTACTTGCTTTACGATGAACAGAAATCATTCAACGTGCGTCCAAACCTCATTCTGTCTGAAGATTGGTTGATGAGGTGGCTTAAAAGTGATAGTATATATATATATATATATATATATATATATATATATAGCTTAATTAAACAGATAGATAGATAGCGATGGATTAAATGGATATTACATAGAGATAGATAGTTAGATAGACAGATAGATAGATAGATAAATAGATAAGTTGATAGATAGATAAATGATAGATGTATAGATAGTTGTAAATAATCTAACCTTAGATGTGTCTCCCGCAGTTAAGCACTCTTATCAATTGTTCAAATTAATTTTCAAAGTAGATAGATAGATTAGATGGATAGATTATATATATATTTATATATATATATATATATATATATATATATATATATATATATATAGAGAGAGAGAGAGAGAGAGAGAGAGAGAGAGAGAGAGAGAGAGAGAGAGAGAGAGAGAGAGAGAGAGAGAGAGAGAGAGAGAGAGAAATTAGCAACTCTTTGTTGTTCTAACCGAGGCATGTAAAAGCAGTTTGTGAAATCGACTGAATATTTATTACCTGCCTCATCTACATCGACAAGGGCATTATACGACTTTTTCATTCTTGGCACGTCTTGGGACGTTTTGCACGTCAAAATTGATCAAGTTAAAAGAGCGTGATACTACTGCAGCAATATAAAAACAGCCGTTTTCTTTTTTTCCATTTTCAGCCCAAGAGGCTGCGTCTTCCAACACAGGGGTAGCCGAGTCCAACCTCCATTTGGCCAAGAAAAGATCGGCGGAAGCAGAAGGTCCTGATGAAGTGTCAGACGGTCTCCTCTTGACCGACGACTCCTACGTCCCGCTAGACGATGGTGATCTCGATAAGAGGAGCAGCCTTTTCCGCTTCGGAAAACGTCAGTTTCGCTACGGAAAACGTCAATTCCGTTACGGCAAGCGCCAGTTCCGTTACGGCAAGCGTCAGTTCCGTTACGGAAAGCGCGGATCACTGTTCCGTTTCGGAAAGCGCGGATCTCTGTTCCGCTTCGGCAAACGCAACGGCGGTACTTTGTTTAGATTCGGCCGCAGCGGGAGTGCCGGCGACGCCGTGGACAGGGAGACTCTTCTGAGAGCTCTCTCGGAGGGCTACCTCGTTCCTGAAGAAGACGAGTTAGATGAGGCTGTCGCAAAGAGGTCGGGTAGCCCAGGATTTCATTGGGGATCTGACATTTAATTATGTAGTAATTAAAAAAAATAATAATAATAAAAACAACAAAGAATGCGTGAACCTCTCAACCTCTTGGGGATATGGATATCACCCGTGCAGAAAACTCCTGAACTAGTTTTTGTCCTTCCAGGGAATTTTTTTTTACATTATGTAAATCGGAATTAGTGCTGTAAGGGCTGGGGCCAATAAACGTCGGTTCTGCTTTTGTTGTTGCTGTTTTTACCATATCAGTGCTCGCATCAATATTTATTTCTGCTCGAGGTCCATGCTGCTATAATGGTTATCATAAATACAGTAAATTTTCAAAATCTATGAATTTGAATCTTAGATTTTTTTTTCGTTTTGCAGTTGTACCATCCCATTTTCGTAATTTTAAAAGAATGAAGCAATATTTTTCAAAAGATTTTTTTTTGTTATGATTTCCCTGTTGCTTAGTGGTTTCGTGCTAATACGTTCAGATCTTTATCTAAAATTGTAGATATTTCTTTCGCACTGATGGAATTTTGTGATTTTTAAAAAATCATTTGTCACAAACTTTACATTTTTTCTGCCATTTTATCATTATGAAAGAAAAAAACACAATAAAAGAATGTTAGACGGTAAGATATGACTTGCATTCTTTGATTCTGTTCGTAAATTATATTAGGCCTATTGTTTGTTGTTTTCTTTTGTTCGTGAAAATCTTAACCATATTTTTATTTATATAAGTAGGGTTTTTAAATCTTTAGAATTTATCTCCTAAAGCCAGAAAGGAAAGAGAATCGAAAAAAAGAGAGCATAAAGCAAAAGGAGAAAAAAAAGAAACAGGGTGGTAATCGGAGAGGGGTTTAGAGAGAGAGAGAGAGAGAGAGAGAGAGAGAGAGAGAGAGAGAGAGAGACAGAGAGACAGAGAGACAAAGAGAAAGCAGCTAAGTTTCAGGCAATACATTTATTAACAAATTTATCCATATCTAAATATATATGTAGAGAGATACATAGTTAGAAAGATATTTTTAACTTATCAATGTAAATGTATTTTAAATTGTGTGTGGAAATATTCTTTAAAAACTCCTGCTTTCGGTCGTATTGAAATTAATTTACTTTCAACGATGAAAATTTAAATTTTGCAGATCTATGTTTATTCCCTTTAAGTTGTGCAGATTATTTACTCCTTTCAACGCTTTGATACAATTTTTATTTAATAATTTGCTCTACACCCTTAATACACAAATACTGATTGTTTCAGCCTCTTATTATTCTATCAAGA
>JAWDGP010004222.1:185000-187500 GCA_033675545.1 Elysia crispata
TTAATTTCACTGTTTTCTAACATAACAGTGTCTAATTCCTACTTTTAAAAATTTGTCTGCCTGCTCACCATATGTAGAGATATGTGCGTACTTGTTTGGCGCAATTCGTTTTTGACATTGAGGCGAGGCATAGCCGCACTTCATAATACTTATTGATACTTGATTCTCCACTTCTCACAGAATTTTAATAATTCAAGAAGCTAATATCACCTGGAGAAGATGACTGCCAAGATGTTTTACATATTTCTAAACCTTTTCTTATTCTACATTCAATATTCAAGACAACTGTTAGACTTAATTAGCTAGTCTGTTCTTATCGTTCAAGAATTCCTGAAATTGACAACATCTTTGGATGACCGCAACTTATTTACTTTGTGTAGGTTGCGTTCCATCTAAGTTGCTAAATTATTAATACATTTAATTTAAAATATATAAAATTGTGGTTCTGTTCATCAAAAGATGTTATTAGGTTTTTTCTCCAACTGCCAACTCTCACATTCATTGCGCTCCGCTTTATAAACTGTATCAGTGCAAAATAGAAAGGTTCAAACTCAAAGAAATGAATACTTATAAGCGGATCTCTTTCGTAAAACGTTTGAGGGATTCAAATTCATAATATGAAATTGACGAAGATGGAATTACTCAATGAGAAATAATACAGCTTTGTGCTTCTACCTCACAAGCAATTTCAATTCAACAAATTTCATGAAATTCAAGTAGGAGTAGAATTTCGTTATAAAAAAGTTATGAAATCTACTGTTGAAAAAAAAGCAGATGGATATAATTGGAAAAGAATTGGGGTCAATCGCCTTTAAGACAAGAGATAGCAAAAACGGATGAGTCACAATTAAAGTCACCGCCACATTATTTTCCCATTATCCAGATCAAATTTTCAAGGGAAATTTGGAGGAGAATTTTCTAAAATTACTTTGATATTTTGATTGAAGACTGACAATCATTGTGCTAATAAGAAAGAGCATGGATGAACAGTAATCAAAATTTTAACTACTTGTTCTATAATATTATGAGATTGACCAAGCCTCAATAAGGATTTTAAAGAAAACGTAATTCAAAACCGAAGAAAATCATCAGTTATGAATTTGATTCTTGACATCAGGAACGCGATACAAATTGGTGTTGAGCATTTGAGTTTTACAAAGAAAATATTTACTGTTGTATAAATCAGTCTTTTTAACAAGTTAAAGAAACTTTTTTTTTCAAAAGTTCGTACACTTTGCCAAGCTGTAGACATTTATTTTCTTGCTGTAATGACTGACACATAATTTTACCTTCTAGACATTGCTTATCCTTCGAGAAGAAAATCTTCTGGCTCGAAACAAATAAAAAAAATCCACGCATCCTTCATTGTGATAAGTAGAGAATTCAACTTATGATCCAGAAAAGTGTTTTTTGCTGAAGCCACCCCCGCGTATAAAGTCATTCCGAAGTTTCCACAGATAAAAGGAGGCAATAAAGTAATTAAGGGAGAACCAAGCTTTTGAAGAGAAAGTAAACCCGTTCCATGTTCTCCATGTTTAGAAGCAGTTTAAGCCTGTGCTATTTTATTCTTTCCATCGCTAGAAATAAACTAAATGAACAGCACAAGAGTTTCGACTCTCCAACCGAATTGAGAATAGATATTTGACATACTTTGAGCCATTTTAGCTAAGCATGTCATATAATCGATGTAGAAACTGTCGCCATCATGACTAAAAGTTCAGCCTCAATCGCGCTTGAGAAATCTCTACTCTTCTAGAGGAACGCGTTTTAGATACTTTTATATTTTCCACGCTAATATTAAAGAGGGTCTCAACGGTATCTTTTCTTAGCGCACCAAACAATGGCTGAGGATAATTCATGCTAAGAAACTACTTATCTATAGAAAAGAGACGGTCAATTGTTAGTCTATATTTTTGGACCCTCAAATCGAGAGGGCGAGTAATATCACTTAACCTATAAAATGATTCATTTATTGTTCAAGCAAACACAGATAGTGCAATGTTATATTTACAATATCGGCTTCAATAATAAAAGTAAACTTAAAAAAGACACAGGGAGACAGACAGACAGACAGAGAAAGAGAAAGAGAGAGAGAGAGAGAGAGAGAGAGAGAGAGAGAGAGAGAGAGAGAGAGTTACAATAATAAGGCAAGAAAGATAGGCTTACTGAATAATCAATATTACGCTAATTTCAAGAAATTTAGGGGAAAAAAAAGGGGGGGGGGGGCAATACTATTCGCGAAAAATAATAAAGTATACCGTATAGATTGACTTCTCACATTGACCTTTAAATTCATGAAACCATTTTTGTTGCCATCATGTTCTTCATTCAGATTAATGTGTAATAATACGAAGGAACTTCTCGACTTAATTATGGCACGATACAACAACAGTATTAAATTTGTTTAAGAGTCGTGAAAAAGTTATTTTTACTTTGCAGAATCGCCGAGGAGTTAATTGCTTTTTTTCCTAATTTTAATATTTCGTGTATCAAACGAAAC
>JAWDGP010004222.1:192500-207500 GCA_033675545.1 Elysia crispata
AGTCCTGGCCCTAAAAAATATGATAAATAATATAAAAGCTTTCCTTGCCGCATATAACTTTACAATTTTGGTAAATAACACAAAATCTTACCTCACCTTGTATGCGACCTTATAAAGTGGTCAAGAGCACAAAAGTTTTACTTGTTGCATCAGACCCTATATCTCTTATACGGTCCATTACCTTGACGTGGCATAGGGGTTTATGTGCTCCGATCATCTTCGAAAGATGCCAGCAGGACCCTTAGCTCTTCTAGGCTCACCCATGCTAGACAGGTTAGCTGTGTAGGAGTCAGACAGAATATGGAGCAGCCCACCTTGTGGCCGGACACAGGTTGGATGGAAGCGATAGCTCCGACTGCCAGGGACTGGCCATCACAAAACCTCTCAGCAGTTATCAGCCACGACACAAAGACAGCAAACTGAAGACTGTGACAGCAATTCACCTTTACCTTAAGGGTAGGTTTTTAAACTTAGAAAAGCAGACTGAGGGCGGAGATGGGGACCTTCAATGGTGCATAACATATATCACGCATGACCCGTTTAATCTATGATGATGGCAAAAAAAAAAAAGAAAAAAAACTAAAGGTCATGGGGTTCACCTTTGAATTACGGCCAGGCAAGTAAACTGCCAGTCTGTGTGCCTCGAAAATGCCCATCTCAGCTTCTCTTTCCTCATACAAAGCCAGGATGTGAGAGTGCCAGAAGCCAACTGTCATGTACAAAGTGACTTTGAGAGCCTGTCACCCAGCTGTGTCATATTACCGCTAGCAACTAATGACCACAAGCCTATCATTATAACTATCTTTGGTAAGGCCAACAACGAATGCATTATCCTTCCGCGTCGGAATTATAAAAGACCCATTTTGGGAAAATTCGAAAAACTCATGGATTACTATGCAGCTAGAATAAATTTCAAAACAAAACATCTTGATCGTAACTCAAGCGAGATGTCGAAGGTCAAAACAATCCTTAGAGAAGCATTCAAGGAGGAGCGCGCAAGGAATATACTCCCAACTGATCCACAGAATTAGAAAAATTGTACAAAGATATCATTGAAGCCAGTACTAAAGCAGAAAATGACCCTCCAGATATGAATAACGCATCAATGAAAAGAGCATATGGAAAATACAAGAAAACAAAACCAGCCGATATTACTTCACGAAAAAGCTGGCAAGAAGAACCAACAAATCTCATTTTCTAGAGAGATGGTCAATAATTATAGAAACTTGTAAAAACACTAAATGGTGAGTACGACAACAGACAAAGCTCTTTGGTTATAGAGAATAGTGGTACCCTAACATGCAAGGCGTTTGCAAATGCACTGATTGCACATTACAAATCTGTTGGGGACAAAGAATTATCCGCAAAAAGAAAGCAAGATATAAACTAGGGAATACAAGATAATGAAAACCAAGTCTCGGAGTCAATCGACAGCTGCCTCAATATAAAAGTAACCATGGAGGAATAAGAAAAAGCTGTAGGCTAAGCAAGCACCGGGACCATACAAAGTTAGCAGCGATAATGGGTCCGCAGGCAAAGAAGAAGCGGCTTCAACCTTTTAATTCCAGCTATAAAACAAGCAATATAACAAAGATATGATGAAGAAAAAGCCACGGTGATTCCCTATAATCGGCAAATTCAAAACCAAAACCGAAAGCTACAGACCGATCAGTTTAAGAAACCGTGTCTATAAGCTTATAGAAAGAGTTATCAACACGAGGCTCGTGTGGCTGCTTGAAAAAAACGAGGGTCTTATGCCCGAGCAAGCACGCTTTAGGCAATTTAGATCAGCTGAAGATCAAGTGACAAAATTATCTCACAAATGTTTGAGGACGGCCTCCAGAAAAAAAGCACACTGTGGTAGTCTGGGTTGACATGGAGGAAGCCTTTGACAGGTATTGACAGATGAACTTGTGACCAAGCTTACAAGGATCAACATCTCACACAAAATACAGAACCGGATCACAGGTTACCTTGAAAACAGACAAGCCCTGTTAAAAACAAATGGAATGAAAAGGAAAACTGAATAATGCAAAACGGTATTCCATAAGGCGAAGTTCTCTGTCTAACTTTATTTCTCATATTCATAAACGTCATTCAGAAACAATTTCTAAGAGAGTCTAACCATCATTATATGCAGACTAAAAAGCTCTTCTGTGCTCAGAGGAGTAACTGGTTCGCCTCCAAACCACATTGAACAACATAATCAAGTGGTCAACTGATTGGGAACTATCGGTGAACAAAACTAAAACATTATAGATCATTGTCATGCTCTCAACAAAGAAGAGCAATGTGAAACTAGAGATAAACGGCTGGTAGCTCCACAGAGATGATAATCCAAATTACCACGGAGTTACATTTGATACCAAACTAACACGGAAAAAAACAGAGAAATTTATAAAAAGAGGCATGTATAGGACAGCCCTTATACAAAAGTTGGCTGGTTCAAAATGTGCCAACCACAGCATATACCAAGAAAACCTATCAGGGACATGTAAGACTAGTCTTTGCGTACGGAATCAGCATTTGGGGCCAAAAAGCTTAAAGCAATCTTCAAAAGGTTAAAAGACTGCAACATCAAAATCTCAGATTAATATCAGGACACATGAAATCAACCTCCATTCTGGAGATAGAAAGCCTGTCAGGCCTGCAGTCCATAGAAGGTAGAGGAGACATTAAAGCCCTTATGCAAGAGAAGAAATTTAACGGCTACCAGATTCCAATGTTCAAATGAGTGAAAAAAAACTTTAAACCAAAGCTGAAAAGAGAAAGTTTAATCGACATGTAATGACCCTCAGAAAAGCTATGGATATTCACACAGAAACAGACTCAAATCAAGTGTCTGTCGCCAATCCTTGGCCTGTCTGAAAAAGGAAGTACCAAATAATTTTTATAGAAACAGTCAATGGCATAGAATCCAAGTCATCCATGAACCCATCAGCAATCAGAAAAAAAAAAAACTAGCAATATAAAAAGATTACCATTACCCAAAGCAAGAGTGGGTCAGAATATACACAGATAGATCAACAACGGATGCAGTCAAGAACGTTAGGGGAGGGGTTTTTATAGAATAACCACACGACTCCACCACATCGAAAGCTTTCCCTGCAGGTGCTACTTGCTCAAACTATAAGGCTTAAGCAGGGGCCCTAATCGTTACATTTAACCTTACAATGTCTAACAAATACAAAAGCTACAAATTTTTCCTTCTTTCAGATGCTAAATCGATTCTCCAGGCACTAAATAACCAAAAAGCACTAGAGTTTTCCAAAATTAACGGCTGAAACAGGTGGCAAACATTTTAGTCAAGACCGATCTTCAGTGGATTCCTGGTCACTGCCAGATAAAGGGCAAAGAACAAGCTGCCATTCTGGCCAATGAAGGAAGAGCTATGAACCAAACTGAAGTAGACATGTCTCTGGCAGAACCTAACACATAACAGCAATCCACCAAAGATGGGTAGAAAAACACATCAAGTACTCGAAAGATTATGCCTTACATCCCAGCTTCGCACAGGTCACAGCAGATTAAACATAAACGTGTAAATTAATATTCAAAATTGGCACATCCCACAACTTTCCGTGTGGAAATGGCGTTCAAACAACTAAACTACATTACTACAGTAATGCTCACCCCATTCCGAACTAAGACAACTGATGTGGCCGCAACCGACAACCCTCCATAAGAAAATTAATGGCACTGAACACAACTTGCTCCTGAAGTTGGATTTGTCCGAGCCAACTGACTCCAGATTTGGCAGACTACCAGTATCAGAGCAAGGCAAAAGAAGAAGAAGAAGAAGAAGATAAGAAAAAGATAAGAAGAAGAAGAAGAAGAAGAAGAAGAAGAAGAAGAAGAAGAAGAAGAAGAAGAAGAAGAAGAAGAAGAAGAAGAAGAAGAAGAAGAAGAAGAAGAAGAAGAAGAAAAAGAAGAAGAAGAAGAAGAAGATAAGAAAAAGATAAGAAGAAGAAGACCATACAAATACATTACATAACACAAAAGCTCTCCTTGTGAAACGACAAAAAATATTTCCTTGTCGTATGTGACCCAATGAATGTGTTAAATAACGGACACTCACTCCGGAAACACGTTACGCCTCATTCCTTCTCCTGAAAATCAAAACATTCTTGAAAAACATC
The DNA here is from genome assembly GCA_033675545.1 of Elysia crispata. Classification (NCBI taxonomy): domain Eukaryota; kingdom Metazoa; phylum Mollusca; class Gastropoda; family Plakobranchidae; genus Elysia; species Elysia crispata. The sequence continues at coordinate 196,640 of JAWDGP010004222.1, forward strand.
GACGGTAGATCCATGGTGGACTGGTTGATTAAATGAGTGTTTCGCTTTTTCATTCATTCATTATCAGAATGGATACTGTATTGTTTGCTTGACACATAGACTAAAACTAACGGCGCGCCTTAAATATAGTAATTAAAAACTGTTTAAAGATAAAGTCAATAGATAAACATTTTTATAAAGAGGTTTTTTTTCTGTTAAGTTGACCATCCAATCTTCCCTTCTGGACCCACAGAGGAGCATGTTTTAGAATCAGCGCGTAGCTCTAGCACTCTGGCTATACCGGGTGAGTGATTCGAGAGAATTTTCGCAAGGCAAGATTCGAGCCCCGAAGCTCTTGGTCGGAGAGTTGTGTGCTTACCATTAGACCGCAATCCTACGGGAGGTCTTTCAATAGTTATAGTCATTGGTGTTAAGGTTGTAAAAATACAATAGCGTATTAAGAGAAGCTAAGACCTCAAGCACACACGAACATACAAGTCTGACGGTAAAATGCTTTTTGTTTCATAAGGAATAATTCAGATTCACATATTTTGCAAAGATTCAAATATAATGGCTTCCAAAGTTTCTGGCCATCCCTATTATATTTCTTAATAATGGTATCCATTATTTTCCAGTTCAACGCCAAACAGTTTTGGTCTACTCAGAAAGTCACTCATGCGTGAAGCCAGCAATAGGGAGAAACAGTTTATGAATTCACAAGAGTGTGCACTGATGCACTAAAACCAGTTGTGTTTTTAAAACGAAATAACCTCTTAAAGCATATAAAACCATTGCTGTCGTTAGCTTCATGAAGCATGACTATAGAGCTATCCTCAGCTTAACAATAAACTTCACAATCAATAGAGCTCTTTACAAACGTCACACACTGTTTGCAATTGCTTCAAATTTATTAAAAACGAATTTATCCATGCAATTTTTTCGAAAGGATATAAACTTATCCATTGAACGAGGTCGCAAAAAAATGTGGATGAAAAATAGTGTCCGGTAAAAAACTGCATCCGAAACAATGTTTCCTATTGAAGCGTGAACAGATGCATCAAACTTTGAAGCCTTGTGGATGGATCAAATGTATCAATCGATTCCTTTGATGACTGCTTCATATTTTACATCGCAATTTAAATTGTGATGAGACAGGGCGCTATTAATATTGAACTTTACTTCGACAAAAGAAAAATTACTCAATTCCCTTGGATTGTTTGGATTTGGAAGTTTGTGCATCTCCAGGTTCACATTGGTTCAATGATCCATGGAAAATGACTGGAAAAAAAAGAGAAAACAAGTACGATAGGGAGACAAGTGAACTTGGGGCAAGATAATTCTTAACGTTTGACATTTATAAATCTATTACACAATGTAGTATTGCCTTTCTCGAAGTCAAACCTAAGCTGGGAATAATACCAACGCCTTTCTTTTAGCCGAGAGGAATTTGTTTGAGAGTAAAGTAGACAAAGGTTCCGAATATTCGTAGTCTGGACAACTTTCATGAACAGATGATTGAGTTTGGTAGGTTGTATAGCCACCCAGTAATTCTATAAATAATCAGATAGTTTTGTGACATTCTTTGAAAGTTTCGGAGAAAAACCCTCTAGTTTTAGCAAAATCAGTATGTCTGTAACCCTTGCAGTACTTTTCTGGGCATTCAGCAGGACATCTTTATTCGGTAAGAAACTTTATCCCTTGGTGGATCTATTGCTCGTTGTGTTAATTTTTTTTCTTTTTTCTTTGAATTTTTAATCCAATAGTTTCTTGTTAATGATTCTATTTAAAACTCAATCCACAGCATAATGTCCAAGAAAAAAAAAACCACTCTGACGGCAGCAACGAATTTAGCAGTTGTTAAGAATGGAAAACAGATAACTTTGTCCTTTCCTAATCTATTTTAAGATCGTTAGAAAGACTTATTATGTCGCCCTAAGTGCCCGAAAAAAAGTCTCCCAAGGTGCTTGCGAAGCTGAGATCTCTGTTATTTGCAATTATATGATATGATTTACCTAACTTCGTTTACTGTTTTCATTGCAATTGCGAAATTCACAAAAAGCCCGCGAATTAAAATCGTAGATTTTTAACTCTTTCAGAAAACGAAAACATTTAGGGCCATATAATTTTTGCTTGCTCATTTCATTCCTTTTCTAAAATGTTTGGAAGTTGCTGCTTCGCAACATGTCCTAATCTTCATGAATATTTGGCTTATAACGTTTTGCACGTATTCTTTTTTAATTCTTGATCTCTTGCGCTAAGGTAAAATAGCTCTTGATAGAGCCATATTCCAAAAAATGGATAAGTTTAAAAATGACAATTGTTTTTTCAATATGGGCAGTGCAACACGTTTTTTTTCTAATAATTTTCTCGAAAGGCGCCGCCTTTCAGCCCATATCCTTCTGGTCTGCCTCTACCACAGGCTCTAAACACTGATTCGACTTTTCATTGTTAAGGAATTAACAGTCCAGGACATGTTTGTAACTTAATATTGACAAAATTTAATTCGTTGTTGCCTTTACGAAGTATCAGTAGGCGATTAATTTGACAAAGCATAAAATGTTTATCCGATCCTTATATCGAAGCAAGAGTTTTACGTGGGTAAGCTTGAAGTCAAATCATCGACCGTATAAAAGATGGGCTATATCTGTTTAAATCGTAAATGAAAAAGAATCGTTCTGTTTTTGTCCACAGTAAGTGTTACGGGAAACAACATTTCGTCCCCAACTGACCCATCTTCTGGGGCCGGAGCTATCGGCGGAAATGTAGCATCAACCAATGCTTCGTTCACACCAAAACTGGAAACACTAGGCAATGGCCGAACTATACTAGTACCACCAGTAGAAGAAGCTTTTGAAAATATCAACCAAGCCTGCATGAACCATTTGGCAAAACCATTTGTGGTTTCCGATATGTCCACTCTCGACATGTTGTCCACTGTTTTACAATCTATGGCTACTTCAGGTGACACAGGATTTTGGGTGACCACTGAAAGATTCACACCTGATAGATCTAGACTGAAATGTATGAATGTTTTACATCATCCTAATATGTTTGTTTGCTATAGGAACATAATCACTTTCTTTGAGAATTATCAAAAGTGTGTGTCTAAAGATTCGATTCAAGGGTTTGTGTTTGACTGCGCTTCGCCCGCTTTTAAACCGGTATGTGAAAATGGTTTCACCTGCAAAGAGAGTTCCCAGAGCCTGTGCGGTATTTGGTTGATTGATTGTCCATTCTACGGCACATGTATGGAAGGTGATCAAGGCAGCTCTGTCGCCGAGGTTAACAAATGCAGATATCCATCTCCAACGATGAGAATGATACAAAGCAACCGTTTTCCGGAGAAATTTAATGTCACTTGTGAAATTACTGACTCTTGTCTGGAACACTCAGTAACCACAAGCCGGTGGCTCTTGCCAATATATTCCTTCACCTTTTATAAAGATGGCCATTTTTTGGTGAATTACCATGATCCCGACCCTATTAAAATATCTGGCCTAGATCTCGATTCTGAATTCCAGTGCATGTACACTTTAGACAATGTTAATTCAAACAAAAGTCGCTCCGTATCAAGACCTGAAATCGTATCAGGAAAGACGGCGGTTCGTAACGGTGGGAGAGTGATGCTCACCTGCCTTGACTCTGGAACAGAGCATGTCTCAGATGGTTCGGTTAGTTTTGAATGGAAGACACCAATAGCAGAGTCTCTACCCACGGCAGATGACACGCTTCTCAAAGAGGGTTTCACCGACGTGGACGTTGGTAGCTACACCTGTAGATCAGTAGTGGACGGGGTGACCTCCGTCTGGAGCAAACCTCTAGATTTGACCATCAGGTGGGATGACCCAGTCCTGACGGCAACAGATGTTGATGTGTCCTTTGGATCTCCAGTCACTTTAACATGTTCAACAAATGTACCAGCTAGTTTTTCTTTTGTCTTCACAAGGAACGGCATTGTACTGGCAGGTGAAAGGTCATTGCCTCAACTTGACATTATGACCTTTGGCCTTCAGGACGTAGGAGATTATCAATGTATGGCACAGAGAAAAGGACTGACCGTCGGGCCATCGCAGACAGTAACGGTGTTGATGAAGAATACGCCTCTCCCTGTGTTGATAGTAAGAGACGGAGAAGTGGTCAGGGAGGGTCAGGAGGTCAAGCTTACCTGTCAGTTATCAGAGACATTTACAGGAAGGGTTCACTACTCATTTATTTTCCAAGACTTCATTGATAATTTAACACTGTCTCGGAGTGTAGGGCAGCAATCGGATTTGATCATTTCAAAATTTTCCCCAGCTAATGAAGGCATGTATGAGTGTCAATACGCTGTAGCAGACTTGAGTGGGAATTTCATCCTGACCTCCACCAACAGCAACAACATAACCTTACGAATGATTACCGCCATTCTCCAATCGTCTGCAACAACTGTGCCCGAAGGAAGTGATGTAAAACTTGTATGTAACATCATCAACTATCGTGGTACGATAGAGAAGTTTCATTGGCTGATGGAAGACCAAAATTCGGCTTTGCTTAAAACCTCTAAAAACAGCGTGACGATTCGAAATTTTCAGCCAAAGAATGCCGGGAAATACAGCTGCCAGCCGGTTTTGTCTGATCCGCAGTTTAGAAATCCAGCTTTGATTAGCCACCCTTTGAGGCTTGTCTTCGCACCGCGCTATCAGAAATGTCCATGTGAATGCCCTGCCAAAAGTCTCTCCCTGCCTCCTGTAACACCGGAAGTCATAGAGGAATCCACTCAAGTTATTCAGAAGAATTTGAGCGTGTCCAAAGCTCAGCTGTCCTCTAGCGTGCGACGTGTCAGTTCCGCGCCAGATAGCAGACCTAGCTCGGTGTCTGCTGGATACATAGCAGTGGCGCTGTTGTCTCTAGTGACTGGCCTCGTTCTAATTCCGGACATTTTGTCTGCCATGCACATCTTGGTGCAGACTTGTGCGGGAACCAGTCGAGAGAAAGGCCGTTTTATTGAGGAATGGAAGATGAAAAAGGCAAACGAGACATCGCACCCTGACACAGTGATCTAGAGATGGCTACCAAAACCTCCCCGAGAATAAAGATTGATTTAAAGAGTTCGTTAGATATTACTAGAAAACAGCTTTATTTCATGTCCTTTTTCACGGAAGATTTTATGCCAGATAAGTGTACGCATCATAAGGAAAATACAGCTATAATTACTTTTTAGAAAGAAATCATTTATCTTTGTTTGGAATTAGAGCTGATTATTGATTTAGACCTAACTTAGTCTAAAGCTAATATCATTTCTAATAGCCATTGTGCTAGCAAAACCACCTTGACGGCAATTAATTGTCTAGAATGAAGTATTTCACCTCACTCAATAAAGTACTCCCCTATAACGGATGAACAGTAATAGGAGGTTAGCTAAGATATATGGCCACTAAAAGATAGACTTTTCGTAACTATTGAGTCTTGTTGCTAGACTTTAAAATGGAACATGAATTAATTTTGAAAGTTCCATATTTTTAAAGACCCTTTAGCGCTTATAAGCAGACTTCGATATCATTCAAAAAACACACAGTTGCATTGCCTTGTGGGAATACATAGCTGCGTATTTGTTTAAATCTCTATGATTTATGTTTGAAATGATCTGTAAACAGATTTAGATTTTAAAAACTTACCTAATTATTCTTATAAGAGTGACATCCATAGTACCAATGCATGCGAAGCGATTTAGGGGCAGCTTGATATATCTTTATAATTTCATTTCAGGGAAACATTGGGTGGGCTATTCCAAATTTCGCCAATTTGTATGCCTCGCTATTTTTAAACTCAAATATATTTATAAATTTTTGCTCAGGTTGGTTCAAATGAAGTCGCAGCTTTAAATTACACAAGGCTTTGCACTTTTAGGAACTTATTGCAGGTACTTACATCCTTCTTATTATCGTTTAAAAAATTCTTAGAATAGCTTTGGAATTGTTGAGATTGTATGCTGTAAAATATTGTTTAACTTTTTCTTTTTGTCTTGCTTTCATATATACTTTTTTCTGACTTTATCTGTGATTAGCTTTAGAAGTTTTTCAAGGTGTTAGTAAAAAATTTCAATTCATGTACAAAAAAGGAAAGAAGGGATGAAAGTTTCATTCTACTCTGGGACGGAATTGGCTTATTTTTTTTTCAAATCAGTTCCTGAAAAAGCCTGGGGTACACATATTTTTTTTTTCGCCTATTTGCTTTCCCTAAAGAAAATGTCAGAAAAAAAACGGCTCATGTTCCTCGTGACATTTCGATGAACTTGTGAGAAAAGCCTTATGACAAAATGAACCGTAAATATTTTCTTTTTGTTTTCGATTAAGAAAAAATTCCAAATTGCTTTGTGACTTACACACAGTCTTTCTCTAAATGTCTTTATATATATATATATATATATATATATATATATATATATATATATATATATATATATATATATATATATATATATATATATATATATATATATATATATATATATATTTTTTTTTTTTACACCATGTTCATCTATCAATATTTACCATATTTATATATTATTTATTTTTCTATAATTATCTCTTTCTTTTCTCTGTTTATTTACTTCTTCCTATCTATCTATCTATCTATCTATATAATTGCTCAAAGTTTTGCTTTTTTCAAACAATGAGACGAAGCATCTTTTTACAACTTGTATATTTTTAAAACCATTTGACTGTAGTTTTCCAATTATTATTGGAAATAATGATTCATTTTAGGTTATTTTTATTGTTATTATTATTATTATTATTATTATTATTATTATTATTATTATTATTATTATTATTATTATTATTATTATTATTATTATAATGATTTATTTATTTATTTTTTTATTTTTTTTTCGTCGATATTGACTTGATTTAGAACGTCGGATTTCAATGCTCTTGTTATGTATTTGCATTTACTCGTGGTTTGGGTCCAATTCTTAATTAATATCTGTTCAATGGTTTTTACTCAAGTAAACGTGTAAATGGTTTAAAGCTTCACGCTTTGTTTTATTATACTGAATTTATCGTTATTCGTATTTGTTTGTCGCTTTTTTATCTAAAAAATGTGACTATTTTTTTCAATTCATTTAAATGAGACTTTCCTATATACTTATCACTCTTACCCATCTTTCTCTGTCTCTCTGTCTCTCTCTCTTTCTCTATCTGTCTCTCTCTGTCTCTCTCTGTGTCTCTCTCTCTCTATCTCTCCCTCTATCTCTCTCTGTCGCTATCTCTGTCCCTCTCTCTTGCCCTTCGTTTATTTCTGTCTCAACCTTTTAATTCATTCTCTCTCTCTCTCTCACTCTTTGACTCTTTTTTTCTTTGCCCACTCTTCGGTGGTTATGACGTTAGAGCGTATGCCTGATATCAGCAAGGCAGGTGACTCTAGGCTCTGATCTTTTCAGATCCATCGTTCTACACAATGGCTTGGATTTATTCTGCAAAAAGGCTCTAGATCATCAAGATGGGGACGGACTAAATGAAATTTAAGACAAATAAACTTATCTTCTCTGTCTCTCTCACCTCCCCGCTCACTCTGTCTTTCTCTGTCTCGGTCTCTGTCTTTCTCTTTCTCTCTCTCTGTCTCTCTCTCTCTATCTCTCTCTCTCTCTCTCTCTCTCTCTCTCTCTCTCTCTCTCTCTCTCTCTCTCTCTCTCTCTCTCTCTCTCTCTCTCTCTCTCTCTCTCTCTCTCTCTTTTTTCCCCGTCTTTTATTTCTGTCTCAACCTTTTAATTCACTCTCTCTCTTTCTCTTTCTTACATTTTCTCTTTCTCTGTCTCTGTCTCTGTCTATCTCTGTCTCTGTCTATCTCTGTCTCTCTCTCTCTCTGTCTCTCTCTCTGTCTCTTTCTCTGTCTCTGTCTGTCTCTGTCTCTCTCTCTCTGTCTCTGTCTCTCTCTGTCTCTTTCTGTCTCTCTCTCTTTCTCTCTGTCTGTCTGTCTGTCTGTCTGTCTGTCTCTCTCTCTCTCTCTCTCTCTCTCTCTCTCTCTCTCTCTCTCTCTCTCTCTCTCTCTCTCTCTCTCTCTCACTCCTGAGTACAGTAAAATTCAACCACAAAACTAGATCTCGCTCGGGACCGACAAATGGGACGAAAAACTTGAAAACATAAAAAAATGGACATACATAGAACTTGCATCTCGATACGGTACCCATCACCTTACCGAGGCATGATCAACAAAAGTAGATGATTCAGCATCAGTGACCTACATGCTGGCATTTGAATATTAACTAAACATTTTGTAATGTTAAAAGAATGCATTGCAGTGTAGCTTCAAAGAGTAGAGTATAAAATGTTTTCTTCAATTTGTTTTTAAATTTTTTGTTAGTCGATGGATTACCATGTTTATCCGACAAATAATAAGTTGGATATAAAAAAAAGAACTAAGTGTAACAGATTTGGTATGTTTTAAATACTCTGTTTCACCCAGAATCTTGTTGTATTTCCTACTCACCCTTTTGTTTTATTTGTCCGGAGTCGGAACACATACATTATTTTGCTTGGGTTACTTCTTTTATCTATTCAAATGAAGAGGTGGCGAAGATTGCTACTAAAAATAAAAGCAAGTTTTACAATAATAATAGATATACAATTACGTAATGGGGCGTCAAAGATGAATGTAATCTAACAGTAAAGGCTAGCACTTCCGCGTTTCCATATTACATTGACGTTCGAACAAAGATCGCAAAATTTGATTCTGTTTTAATAAAAAAAAAAAAAAAAACATTATTCTAGAATTAAGGTAAATTTATGTAAGGACCAACATCGGGGAAGTTCTTCTTTTTTTTTTTTTTAGAGGCTATTGTAATCTATTCACTAAACCAATCTTTTACATTCATCCAATAATATTTTCTGTCTTTTTCTCTGCAAACCTGCCGGTAATTTAGACGCTTCGACATGATGTCGATGAAGAGCCGTACCTAAAGAACAATGAAAAATCTAGATCTAGAAGAAGAAGGCGAAGAAGAAGAAGAAGAAGAAGAAGAAGAAGAAGAAGAAGAAGAAGAAGAAGAAGAAGAAGAAGAAGAAGAAGAAGAAGAAGAAGAATTGTGATGATGATGATGATGATGATGATGATGATGATGATGATGATGATAATGTCAATGGTAATAAAATTATTTTGATTATTTTCAGGAACAAATTACTTATTATTATCATTTAAAACAATCTGAAAATATCACTTCTGATGCCTTTCATGCAGGAAGAGCTAAATTTTTAATATTCATTTAATCTGTACAGGTTCTCATTTATCTGTGTATGGCGGAATGACCTTGTCATAAATCAAATTCACTCGATGAATGGATCAGTAAGTAGACATGGTACCTAAAGAACAATGTAAAATCTAGATCTAGAAGAAGAAGAAGAAGAAGAAGAAGAAGAAAAAGAACAAGAACAACAAGAACAACAAGAACAAGAAGAAGAAGAAGAAGAACAAGAACAAGAACAAGAAGTAGAAGAAGAAGATGATCATGATCATGAGGATGTTCATGATGATTTTGATGATCATGTTGATTTTTTCTTCTGGATGTAAAGAAATAAGCTCTGATAGCTTTTTTTAAATGAATATACATCCAAGCCATCTAGATAAAAAAAAAAAAAAGAAAAAAAAGTTTTACGAACTTGTCTCAATTATGCCTGTAGCACAATGTGCCAGTTAAATTGTGTTAAAAAAATGAATATATGGTTTAGCTTGGAACAATCGCATACGAATTAAACTGGCTTTTTTGTCCATTTATACCATAGATCTGTTTAACGTAGAACTTTTTGACTGCAAATTGCGTGTGTATAGTCTATAGTGTCGTCATGATTGTGTTGCAAGAAATCAACGGTTATTTTTGTTCTTATGATGTCTTAGACGCCTTAAATTCTTTTTTTTTCCTTTTTTTTTTTTGACTAATAATAGTTGCACTTACCTCTCTTCAAATAATAGCCTTGTAGTGAGAAAGATATTCTAGCATTGTATTTGAGGATATCATTAACGATTCGATGTGCTTTTATGTTGTTGTTAGTTTTTGGGGGTTTTTTTTAAGTTCTCTTCGAGGGATGCCTATATTAAGCGTTCACACATAGGTTTTCTGAACAAATATTCAATTATGAGACAACCTAAAGACTGCAGTGTGATATATTTTTATTAGGCTTAGGAGTGTTGGTCGTTCCAAAAAAAAGCAGTTGAGATTATGAAGATTTGGTCTAGCTCCCAACCAGTAAGATTTTTATCGGGCTGTATCTGTTTAAACCCTAGTTGGCTGTCGTCGGGGCTGCAGCATCTATGCTGGGAAAGTTGTGTGAAATTATGATGAAAATTGTCAGGGAAAATTCACATAAGACTATGAAAACCAGACCTTTTACCTGCAAGTCTAAAATATAAACATTTGTTCTGAGTCTTAGGAGGATATTCGTATTAAACGATAAAAAAAAAGTTAGGGAAAATGCACATACGACTATCAAGAGCAGGCCTACAAGTATAAAATACGAGGGCATATTGATAAGTTTTGCGTCCAAGTCCATAACTTTGGAAATAATGAAGACAAACAAATGATACTTACACCAAATGAAAGGTCATTTTATTTAGCACCAGATGACATATCATTTTTCAACATAATCACCGTCCCGTTCGATACAGAGCCGCCACCGACGGACGACCTGTTGGATGCCGTCAGCGAAGAAGTCAGCAGTCTTGTCTCTGCACCAAGAAAGAACAGCATTCTTCACATCTTCGTCTGTCTCGTAACGGTTGCCCTTGAGGTAATCCTTGAGTTTTGGAAAAAGGAAGAAATCGCTCGGAGCAAGATCTGGGCTATAAGGCGGGTGCGGTAATGTCTGGAGGCCTAAACGCTCTAAAGCCGTGCGAGTTTCCAAACTTGTGTGAG